>CAUYTI010110669.1:0-17973 GCA_963575145.1 Galago senegalensis
GGGGTCACAGCTCGCCTCAGCAAGGTTGAAGTACGCTCTTCAATCTTCTCTCTTGTCTCTGCTCCAAACCATCAGCTAATTCGCTAAGCTTCTGTCCTTTCAGCCTCCTTCTGGACGGGAGCTTCTGTAAAAAGCTGGCTGCAGTTCGCCATCTTGGCTCCACCTGAATTATCTTAAGAAACTGGAAAAAGAAGAGCAAACCAATCCCGCACCCAGGAGAAGAAAAGAAGTAACTAAGATTAGAGCAGAACTAAATGAAATTAATAACCAAAAATTATATAGAAGTTTAATGAAACAAAAAGTTTATTCTTTGAAAAGGTAAAATTGAAAGGCCTCTTGCTAGATTAACTAGAAGCATAAAAGAAAGATATCTAATAATCTCAATCAGTATGAAAAAGGAAAAATCACACCTAAAACCATACAATACAAAATTTCTTCCAAATACCATAAAAACCTTGTGCACATAAACTAGAAAACATGGAGGAAGTGAACAAATTTTTAGAAACACAGAGCTTCCCTAGGCTCAATTATGAAGAAATAGAATTCCTCAACATGCAAATATTAAGTACTGAAATTGAAGCAGCAATAAAAAAACTTCCAACAAAAACAAAATTCACAGACCAGGATGGGCACACACAGTGGCTCACTCCTGTAATTCTAGCACTCTGGGAGGCTGAGATGGGTGGATCACCTGAGATCAGGAGTTTGAGACCAGCCTGAGCAAGAGCAAGACCCAATCTCTACTAAAAATAGAAAAATTAGCCAAGTGTTATGGGGAGTGCCTGTAATCTCAGATACTCAGGAGGCTGAAGCAAGAGGATGGCTTGAGCCCAGGACTTTGAGATTGCTGTGAAATATGAAACCATGGCACTCTACCCAGGGCTTCAGAGTGAGGTTCTGCCTCTAAAAAAAAAAAAAAAAAACCAAAAAAATCCCAGACCAGAGATTTTCACATATACATTTTACCATAACTACAAAAAGAACCGTTACCTACACTGTAGAAATTGTTCAAGAAGGCAGATATCCTCCCCAACATATTTTATGAAAACAATATCACTTTGATACCAAGCCAAGAAAAAGCTACAACAAGAAAGAAAACTACACACCAATACCACTTATAATTATAGATGCAAAAATTCTCAATAAGATTCTAACAGACCAAATATAGCTACACATCAAAATATAATCCACCACAATAAAGTAGGCTTTACCCTAGAAATGCAAGAATAGTTCAACATACACATATCTATAAATGTAATTCAACACATAAAAAGAAAGTAAAAACAAAGATGATATGATACTCAATAGGCACAGAAAAAAACATTTTACAATTCAGCACCTTTTTATGATAAGAACTCTTAATGAAACAGGCATAGATGGAACTAACCTCAAAGTGATAAAAGGCATATATAACAAACCCACAGCTGATACCATACTGAATAGGGAAAAACTAAAAGTACTACCCCTTCCTACTGAAACCAGACAAGGCTGACCACTGTCACCACTTCTATTCAAAATAGGGCCGGAGATCCTTGCCAGAACAATCACACAAGAGAAGGAAATCAATGGTAGGGAGAGCAAGAAGGTCAAACTATTGCTCTTTGCTGACAATATGATCTTATATCTAGCAAGCCCCAAAGATTCTTCCAAAAGACTCCTGGAATTGATAAATAAATTCATCAAAGTCTCATGTCCCAAAATAAATGTACACAAATCAAGAGGATTAATATACACTAAAATAGTAGCTTAGAATAAAATCAAAAACTCAATATCTTTTACAGTAACAACAAATAAATAAAATACCTAGGAACATGTTCAACTACAGAGGGAAAACTACGTGGAGAACTACAAAACACTGAGAAAGGAAATAGCAGAGGCCATAAAGAGTCATAAAAACATATCATGCTCATGGATTAGCAGAATAACATTGTCAAAATATTTATACTACCCAAAGTGATCAACAGATTTAATGGGATCCCCATTAACATTCCAGAATTATTTTTTGAAGATCTAGAAAAAATAGTTCTATGCTTTCTGTGGAATCAGAAAAGACCCCAAACAGCCAAAGCAACCTTAATCAACAAGGACGAATTGGGAGACATCAGTTTACCAGACTTCAAGCTATACTAAAAGGCTATAGTAACCAAAACAACATGGTACTGGCACAATAACATAGACATAGACCTAAGGAGTAGATCAGAAAACCCAGATATAAAAGCATCCTTATATTGCCATCTGATCTTTGACTAAGGAGACAAAAACATACACTGGGAAAAATAATTTTTATTAATAAATGGTTCTGGGAAAACTGGATAATCACATGTAGAAGATTGACACAGGACCCACACCTCTCACGACTTAAAAAAATTAACTCAGAATGGATATAAAATTTAAACCCACAGTGGAAAACTATAAGCATCCTAGAAGAAAATTTTGGAAAAACTCTTTTAGCTACTGGATTAGCAAAGAATATATGAAGAAATCCCCAAAGGCAATTGCAGCAGTACCAAAAATTAACTAACAGGATTTTATTAAATTAAAAAGCTTCTGTACATCCAAGAAAACAATCAACAGAGTGAGCAATCTACAGAATGGGAGAAAATATTTGCATACTATACATCTGATAAAGGACTATAACAAGAATATGTAAAGAACACAAACAAATCAGCAAGAAATAAATCAAACAACCCCATAAACCATGAGCAAAAGACATAAATAGGAGCTTTACAAAAGAAGATAGATTAATAGATTAATGGCAAATAAACATATAAAAGATGTTCAATATGTCTAATCATCTGTGAAATGCAAATCAAAACTACACTGAGGTATCACCTAACTCTAGACAGAATGACATTTATGAAAATGTCCCAAAGCAACAGGTACTAGAAGGCATTTGAAGAGAAATTAACACTTATACACTGTTTGTGGGACTGCAAACTTGTACAACCTCTGTAAAATAATAAGGAGATACCTCAAAGAGCTAAAAAGCAGACCAAACATAAGATCCAGTCATCCCACTATTAAGTATTTACCCAAAGGGAAAAAAGCCTATTTATTGAAGAGACACATACACTCAATTGCTGATGGCACTAAATTCACAAAGATGTGGAACCAACTTAACTGCCTACTGACACATGAGTAAACTAATAAAATGTGGTGTATGAATACCATGAATTACTACCTAGCAATTAAAGAAAAGGTGCACTAATACTTTTTGTAACAATCTGGATGGAATTGGAGACCATTTTTCTAGATGAAGTATCACAAGAATATGTAGTCACTATTAAATTGAAGTTAATCTATCAATACTTATGTGCACATATGACAGGAAAACTCAAGAGAAACCAGGGAACTTGGAGGTTCCTTGGTTTTGGAGGGAAGAGGGGAGGACAAGTAAATACACACCTAATGGGTACAATGCATGGTATCCTGGTGATGGGCACACTTAGAACTTTGACTCATCTGCACAAATGCAATCCATGTAACTGAAATGTTTTGGCCCCATAATATTCTGAATTTTTTAAATGGGAAAAATAGAAAAAGATATGGATGGAAACAATAAAATGTTAAAAAAATAGGAGTGATGGAGTTAGAGTTCAATTTCTGTTGAATTTCTCCTTGCTTGCCCATTAGTTTGTAAGTCCATTAGTTTACTCAGTATGAGTTGTCATAAATGCAAAATAATTTATTAAAAAATGGTTATCACAAGCCTCATGGGAACCTCAGACCAAAAACCTTACAAGAGATACAAAAAATAAAAAGAAAGAAATTAAAACATACTACCATAGAAAATCACTTTTAAACAAAGGAAGACAAGAAGGCAGGAAAGAAGGAAGGAAGGAAGGAAGGAAGGAAGGAAGGAAGGAAGAAAAGAAAGAAGGAAGGAATGATCACAAAATAACCAGTAATCAAATTACAACGTAATGGTAGTAAATTCTTACCTGACTATAATAACACTGAATGTGACTGGACTAATTTCTCTAATCAAGTGACATAGAGTTGCAGGATGGACTCTAAAAGACCCAACCCTTTGTTGTCTGTAAAAGACACATGACACATATAAACTGAAAGCAAAAAGATGGAAAAATATATTTCATACAAATGGAAATCAAACCAAGAGGAGGAGAAGCTATACTTCTACTAAATAAGACAGATTTCAAGAGAGAAACTATGAAAATTGACAAAAAGTCCATTATATTAATATAATGATAAAGGGGTCAATTCAGCAAGAGAATATGACGATTCTAAGTAGATATGCATCCAGCACCAGAGCACTCAAATATATAAATCAAATATCAGACCCAAAGAAAGAGAGACCCCCAACACAGCAATTGCTGGAGTCCACTGCATCTTTAGCATTGGACAGATCGTACAAACATAAAATCACCAAAGACATTGAACTTAACTTGCACTACAGAACAATGGATCTACTAGATATTTATAAAGCACTGCATCTTCAGCTGCAAAATACACATTCTTCTCCTCAGCTCATAGATCATTCTCAAGGATAGATCGTATGTCAGGCCACAAAACATGTCTCAAAAGTTTGATAAACATTGACATAATGTCAGCATTTTCTGTGACCACAACAAAATAAAATTAGAAATCAGTAACAAGATACACAGACATGGAAATTAAGCAATGTGCTGCTGAATGACCAGTGGGTTAATGAAAAGATTAAGATAAAAACTTTTAAAAAGTTTCTTGAAACAAATGAAAATGAAAACACAATTTGCCAAAAGCTATGGAATACAACAAAAGCATGAATGAGAAGAAAGTTTATCGCAGTAAGTTTTTAAAAGTGAAAGCTTCAAATAAACAACCTAAGGATACATCACAAATCACCAGAAAAATAAGAGCAAGTCAAACTTAAGATTAGTAGAAGAAAAGAAATAATAAAAGGGGTGCAGAAATAAATGCAATTAAAACTAAAGAATACAAAATATCAATGAAACAAAAAAAAATTTAAGAAAAAAATAAACCAAATTGACATACTGTTAGCCAGGCTAACTAGAAAGAATAGAAAGAACATTCAAATCAATAAAATCAGAGATGAAAAGTTTTGAAACAAGACAAGGATATCAACTTTCACCACTGTTATTCAACATAGTACTGGAAGTTCTAGCTAGAGCAATCAGATGAAAGAAAGAAAGGCTATCCAAATCGAAATGAAAAAAAATTACATCATCCTTGTTTGCAGATGCTATAATCTTATATCTAGAGAAACATAAAGACTTCAGAAAAAAAGTATTAGAACTTATAAATTCAGTAAAGTTGCAGATACAAAATCAATATAGAAAATCAGTAGCATTTCTATATCCCAATGGTAAACAATATGAAAAAGATATCAAGAAAGTAAATCCATCTACAATAGCTACAAATAAAATAAAATACCTAAGAATAAACTTAACCAAAGAAAGATATTTTATGCTCACGAATCAATATTGTTAATATGTCCATGTTATCCAAAGCAATCTACAGATTCAGTGCATTTCCCATCAAAATACCAATTATGTCCCGGGGAGGGGGGGCACCAAACATCTAGAAGAATCACATTACCTGAATTTGAATTATACTACAGAGGTATAGTAACCAAGACAGCAAGATGGTGGGATAAAAACAGACACATAGACCAGTAGAACAGAATAAAGAATCCAGACATAAATCCACATACCTAAAGTGAACTTATCTTTGACAAAGCTCCCAAGAACATAGGGTGGGAAAATGACAGTCTCTCAATAAGTGGTGCTGGGGAAAATTGGATGCAGAATAATGAAATTAGACCCTTTTCCTGTGCCAGGTAAAAAATCAAATAAAAATGAATTAAGACCTGAAAATATGAAACCACTAAATGTAAGTATTGAAGACAAGCTTCAGAACATTTACCTAAGCTAGTATTTCTTGAGTACAAGCAACCAAAGCAAAACTGGACAAATGGCATCCCCTCAAGTTAAAAAGTTTCTGTACAGCTAAGTAAACACTTGGCAGAGTAAACAATCAACAAAGAGAAGAGACAACCCACAGAATGGAATAAAATATTTTCAAACTACTCATCTGAGAGAGGAATAATAGAATAATATATAAGAAGCTCCAATAACTCAATGGGAAAAAATAATTTATTAAAAGCAAAGGATCTAAATGGATACTTCTCAAAGGAGCATACAAATGACCAATAGATATATGAAAAATGCTCAATATCATTATTTATCAGAGAAATGCAAACCAAGGCTACAATGACATAGCACTTAATCCCAGTTAAAATGGCTTTTATCAAAAAGACAGGCCATCATGAATGCGGGTGAGGATGTGGAGAAAGGGGGAATTAGTGCAAACACTATGGAGAACAGTATGGAAGTTCCTCAAAAAACTGAAAACAGAACTACCACATAAACCAGCAACCCTAGTGCTGGGAAGATATCCAAAGGAGGGGAATTCAATTTCATAATCTACACCCCCATGTTTATTGCAGCACTATGTGCAAGAGCCAGGGGTTGAAATCTACCTAAGTGTCCATCAAAAAATGAATGGATAAAGAATTGTAGTACATACACAATGCAATATTATACAGCCACACAAAAGAATGAAAGCTGGACATTTGTAACCACATGGATGGAAGTAGACAACATCATGTTAAATAAAATTAATCAAACACAGAAAGACAAATCTCATGTGTTCTCGCTGATATAGGGGAGGTAAATATTAAAAATATTTGATCTCATGGATATTGAGAGAAGAATGATGGTTACCAAAGGCTGGGAAGAGTAGTAGGGTGGGGGAATGTAGGGGGGATGATGAATGGGTGCAAAAATATAGTTAGATAGAGAGAATGAAAAATACTTGACAACACAGCAAAGGGACTATAATCAACACTAAGTTAGGGTCTACTTTAAAATAACTAGAAGAATGGAATGAACATGGTATGTTTTTCCATTTGTTAACATCTTCAGCTCTTTCTTTTCTCAGAGGTTCATAATTCTCTTTATAGAGATCTTTCACATATTTTGTTAGGTAAATTCCCAAATATTTTATCTTCTTTGGCACAACTATAAAGGGAATAGAGTCCTTGACTATTTTTTCAGCTTGACTATTATTGTTATATATAAAAGCTACTGATTTGTGAGTATTGATTTTGTATCCTGAGATGCTACTGTATTCCTTGATCACGTCTAAGGATTTTGTGATTGAGTCCTTGGGGTTTCTAGATTCTCTGAAGGTGATAGGCACATGGCCTACAGACACATGAAAAAAATGCTCATCATCTTTAATCATCAGAGAAATGCAAATCAAAACCACTTTGAGATATCATCTAACTCCAGTAAGAGTGACTCACATAACAAAATCCCAAAACTACAGATGTTGGTGTGGATGTGGAGAAAAGGGAACACTTCTGCGCTGCTGGTGGGAATGCAAGCTAGTGTGTTCCTTTTGGAAAGAAGTTTGGAGAACACTCAGGGATCTAAATGTAGACCTGCCATTTGATCCTGCAATTCCTCTACTAGGTGTATATCCAAAAGACCAAAAATCACTTTATAACAAAGATATTTGCACCAGATTGTTCATTGCAGCTCAATTCATAATAGGCAAGTCATGGAAGAAGCCCAAGTGCCCATTGACCCATGAATGGATTAATAAATTGTGGTATATGTATACCATGGAATATCATGCAGCCTTAAAAAGATGGAAACATTACCTCTTTTACATTTATATGGATGGAGCTGGAACATATCCTACTTAGTAAAGAATCTCAAGAATGGAATAAAAAATATCCAATGTACTCAGTACTATTATGAAACCAATTTAAAATCGCTCACACTTTCTTATGAAGAATAGATTACAACTACGGCCAAAGATGAAGGAGGGAGGAAGGGGGTATGGAAGGGGAGGGGGGAGGTCAGATCAAGGGAGAGTGGAGGGTGGGACCACACCTATGGTGCATAATGCAAGGGGTACATGTCAGATCTATTAGTATAGAGTATAAATGTCTTAACACAATAATTAAGTAAATGAGATGAGGTATATTTTAACCAGTGTGATGTAAGCATTCCTAATTCTATATGAAATCAGCACATTGTACCCCATAAATGCATTAATGTATACATGATCTATGTGTTTCTGATTTAATAAAAAAAATAAAAAGAATGGAATTAGAATATTCCAAACACAAAGAAATGTTAAATGCCTGAGGTGATGAACATGCCAATTACCCATCCTTATTTGAATAATTCACATTGTATATGCCTGTATGACAACATCACATGTACCCTATAAAGATATACAGCTATATTTAACCCATAATAATAGAAAGAAGGCAAAATAATGGTGATTTCAGATATACAAAAACTCAGAGAACATACCAATGTACACTTGCTGTACAATAAAAGTATTATGCAAACCACAAATGTAATCTTTAATTTGTAATGCCTACATCAATAAGGTAAAAATAAAGTGAAATTAATTTTAGTAATATTTCTTATTTAACATCATGTATCCAAAATGTTTTTATTTCAATATATAGTTATTAAAAATAATAGAATATTTTATATTTTATGATAAATATTTAACATCTGCTAAAAATGTATATTTATAGCATATCTTAGTTTGAACTAGACACATTTCAAATATTGAAAAGTCACATATTGCTAATGGCTACTGTTTGGGCCATCATGAGTATAAACTATCATATCTGGCTAAAACAACCATGGTCACATTTCTAAGGCTGAGAATAGGAGCTCTAGATGAAATAGGAAGTAATCGATGCCTATGTTGCAGGCATCTAACAATGTATACTAAATCAACCTCAAATGTCCTCCTTCCGTGATTTCTTAGGAGACTGGCTAATTCTTCAACAAAGGATTTCCTCTTCTTCTCACAGCCGGAGCTATCATGACTGTATGCTGATGACTTAAAACAGTGTTGTTTAATAATGTAACCCATGTAAGCAGAGCCTCTTAACATTAAGCAAATATTTAAGTAATAAAATTTGAGATCTGATATAGAAGCAGATGAAGTGACACATAGAAGATTGTCCTCCAACATTCTTCCTCTTCTGATTTTATTGTTTTTAAAGAATAGATCTATATCTCTTTCTAAAGGTACATAGAAAATCAGACGGGCATGTGTCTAAAACCTTGGGCCAAAAACAGCCTCCTTCTGTGGATTGGGAATGTTTCTTTATTTCTTTGAACAAATCTCTTCATATTTATAACATACAATATAGATAATGTTGATATAATACAGGGATGGTAGAATTAAATAACACATTTATAAAGTAGGCATCACAGTGCTTGACACGAAGAAAGCTCAGGAAATGTCATCCCTTGGTGAGTTTTGTTGATTGCTTGATCTCCAGTTTTTTTCTTTTGTTTTGTTTTGTTTCTTTAGAATAAAGTCTGGTTTAGAGAAAACAAATCTTTATTAATTGTTTTCTTAAATTTCAAAATATAAAAGGTGGTACAAATGTTTTGGCTGACATAGATCATTATTTAATGTTTGAGGTGTATCTATCACCCAAGTATATTAATTATACCTGTTAAGTAGCTTTTTTCCCCTCTCCTCTGCTCCCCTTTCCCCTAGTTGATTTCCACTGAGTTTTACTTTCCTCTGTGCAAATGTTTGCTCATCAGTATCAGTGGTTCTCAACCTGTGGGTCGTGATCCCAGGTTTAGAATGAAACTACATCCTGCATATAAGATATTTACATTATGATTCATAACAGTAGCAAAATTACAGTTATGAAGTAGCAATGAAAATAATTTTATGGTTGAGGATCACCACAATATGAGGAACTGTATTAAAGAGTCATGGCATTAGGAAGGTTGAGAACCACTGAGTTAGTTCCACTTTAACAGTGAGTATATGTGATGTATGTTATTTCACTTTTGCGATACTTCACTTAGAAGAATGGTCTCCAGTTCCATCCAGATTATTGCAAAGGGTATTAATTCATCTTTCTTCTGGCTGAGAAGTACTCCATGGTGTACATACACCACATTATATTAATCCACTCATGAACTGATGGGCACTTGATTTTATTCCACACTTTTGCAATTGTGAATTATGCAGCAATAAACGTTCGAGTGCATATGTCTTTTTGATGAAAGGTTTTCATTTCCTTTGGGTAGATATCCAATAGTGGAATTGCTAGACAAAATGGTAAGTCTACTTTTAGTTAATTATTCTCCATACTGTTTTCCAAAAGGGTTGTACTAATTTGAAGTCTCACCAACAGTGTATAGGATTCTGTACTTTATGTATCCACAGCAGCATCTATTGTTTTTGCACTTTTCAATTTTTATTGCTTTTTTTTTTTTTGGTATACACTATATTTTGTTTTAATGTTAGAAATTGTGTGCAGAAAAGCAGTAGAGACCAAAGTAAACTGAAATTATAGCAAAACAAGTGACATAACTTCTCTTTGGCTAGGCTATCAGTGCTAGTAGTTGAATCAATGTAATCAGTAGTTGAGCTGGGTTTGGGACTTGTTATTGGCACAATTTCTTTGTTCATGGTACAGCATACCAGCTGTTTCAAATTCTTCTAGCTGTGGGCTGCTGTTTTCTTCTATTACTGTGTGATCTGCAATGTCAGAGTATTTTCCTTCACATCCTTACCTCATCTTAAGCTCTCAAAAGTAGAGGCATTACTGCAGCACAGATGTGGTTTCTTCCACATTCCTTTCTTCTCTTGGGGGCCTATTAATGGTGCTTGATAATTGAGTCAAGCATAATTGCCATGCCTGGGATTCTTTGTTCTTCTACTGAAACCTAAGTTGGGACAAACATGTACACTAGAACCACTTTTGTTTCTACCACTTGCTCAGAAAAAATTGACCTTTTTCTACACCCTGGACATGGGAAGATCTCCTGACTCCTCCCTATGGACTTAGACATGAGATTTCTGAAACAAGGGACAGAGGTCCCAGGAAGTAGGCAAAGTTTTGTGCTTTAAGTGATGCTTTGGGGGGACTTCTGCTCTGCTCCCAATGTCGCTTATTAGCAGCCAATAGAATCTGGTGGGAAAGAACAGTTAAAATGTGTGTGGACACACCTCATATGTGGAATCCCAGGGATTTTAAACTATCCAGTTAGTCCACGTTTAGTTTTAAATTTTTTGTTCACATTTTTGTTGTTTTATTCTTACTTCTGTGCTATACTCTTCTTTCTCCCATACCTGTTCTTCTAAAGGTAAAACAGTTCATGTGAACTTTCTTGGAGGGTCTTTACACCCTTGGGAGTCAGCTCTTTTGATTGCTTTGAGACCTCAGCTTTCTAATGCTTCGTTCAAGTGTGATATGTATTATGTGGATTTTGTTTTTGTTTTGTTATTATTCTTAGGATGAGAGTAACATTCTCTTGTGGCTTATTACATCTTAATAGAAACACCTGAATGGAAAGATTTTGTGGAATCATTTCTGATCTTTGATAAGAATGACTAAATTATTTGTAGAACTATAGCATATGATATAACACTTTATAATTGCAAGGTGCTCAATAAATAATTAAAATTGATTTCAGTTGCATAAAAGACTTTAGTTCAGAAGGTGAATTTTTGTAAATTAAACACTTTAATTCTGTAATTCAAAAAAATAAACTGAACTAAACAATTCATAGCAACCTTACATGATAAAAAGTTTACTGCACATACCTGCAAATACAAGGCATAACACCTAAAAGTCTTAGTGGAGGTAACATTAAATAAACTTTCATTATTGGTATTTTGATTCAATTGCAGTTATGAAGTAAGCTCTAAGTCCCTTACTTGGTAAAACAAATGTTTTTTGGTAAGGTGATTCAAAATTTTAATAAATTGTGTAATAGTTCACTATCAACATCATATACTTTATTAAACAAATTTTTAAAGTAAAAATCTGATTTATAAGAATAATTATTTGAAACATTTAGAATCCTTTGTCAATGTATACATGTTCAAAGCTCTTCTGCAACTGAAATTAATGTTTATTCATGGCATTCATCACCAATGTGAGTTGGAATAACTTGGAACCAAAAATGGATAAATATGTAAATTCAAATGATGAAAAATATTTTTATCAAAATTAAAAATAACATTAAAATTTATTATTATTCATTACCCATAATAATTGAATTAAAATGTTCTTAGCTAAATATCTCTTACATTATATCATAATGTGATGCCTAAAAGATACATTTTAAAAAATCTATATCTCAGGGGGAAGATACACAAGGAGTGCTGAGCAGCAAATCTTGAATAAAGAGAAAACGGGAAGACCACCCTACAAACTTTAACCAAGGGTTTTTCAATCTTATCATTATTGACATTTTAAACCCCATAGTTGTTGTGGAGACTGTCCTGTTCATTATGAGATATTTTGCAACATTCTTCACCTTTATCCATTAGATACCAATAACACCCATCCAATTACAACAGTCAAATATTTTCAGATATCTCCTGGATTAGCAGGGTGGCAAAATCACTCCTGACTAAAAACCATTACCTAACTAGATCCTCTGGCACTGCCGCTAGTTAACCTGAAACAGATTCAGAGGTAAACAGCCTCAAACTCTGAAGACTGAGGCTTTCTGAGTGTCTAATGCTCTATATATGAAAAGCTGTCAAAATGCACATATTGGTATTTTGGAAAAATCTATCAGACATTTAATAAAAGAAAATTAAGATCATGAATTTGTTATTTAGGGGTTTTCAGCAAGATTTTGTAAACTTTAGAAGCAGCAGCATAAAACTTAGGAATTTAAAGGAAGATAGTAGTATTAGAGTCTGGTCTCTTACAGCATGCACATGTTATACTATGACCTAGATACTAATGATGCCAACTCTTGAATGATACATAATTTAGGGTTATAAAGCCCTATAGAAATTTGATTTCTATGCAATTTAATTTTACTGTTCAGAGTTTAGGAGCCATGTTTTATTGCAAAACCAAAAGGAAAAAGGAAAATTGGGATTTATAAAAACAATACTGAAAATAGAATAACAAAATTTCACATGGTAAGTGACAGATATTTAAAAGAATCAAAGAAAATCAATACATATTTTACTGTGTATGGCATCACCACATGCACTCAAACTGGTTCTTAAACTTTTAGAAAGGGCAAATGAACAACTGGCAGATGAAGTGTAGAACTATTTTTACTAGATTTGCAAAAAATGGTGTCAGTATTTTAAGGAAATTACATTGAATCTGAATCTGTAAATCACTTAGGGAAGTATCACCATTCTGACAATGTTGATTCTAATAGGAACAAGGTCATAGGCATCATATTACAGACTGAAAGCTATACTATAAGACTATTATAATCAAAACAGCATGAAAACAGAGACATAGACATATGGATCAGAACAGGGAACCTAGAGATAAAATCATCCTCATATTCCCATCTGATTCTTGACAAAATGGATGAAAACATACACTGGGAAAAGAATCTTTCTTGGTAAATGGTGCTGGGAAAACTGGATACCACACACAGAAGACAGAAACAGAATCCACACCTCTCACCACGCACAAAACATAAATCACAATGGATGAAATATTTTACCTAAGTCGGGAAACTATAAGAATTCTGGCAGAAAATGTTGGAAAAACTCTCATAGGCAAAGAATTCATGAAGACAATGCTAAAAGCAATCACAACAACAACAGAAACAAATAAATGAGACCTGTTCAATTTAAAAGTTCCACACAACCAATATAACCAAAAGAACAAATAAGCAAACCCACAGAATGGGAGAGAATATTTACTTGCTGTATATCTGATAAAGAACTGATAACCAGAATCTATGAAGAACTCAAGCAACTTATCAAGAAACAACCAAACTATCCCATTTAAAAAGCAAGCAAGGAGGGGAGAGGGGAGAATGGGTAGAGAGAGGGTAATTGGTGGGACCACACCTACGGTGCATCTTACAAGGGTACATGTGAAATATACTAGGTGTAGAATATAAAGGTCTTTACACAATAACTAAGAAAATGCCATGAAAGCTATGTGAACCAGTTTGATGAAAACATTTCAAATCATGTATAAAACCAGCACATTGTTACCCATGATTGCATTAATGTACATAGCTATGATTTAATTAAAAAAAAAAGTGGGCAAAAGACATAAACAGAAACTTTCAAATGAAGATAAAAAATTCATGAAAAATAGGCAACATCTCTAATCATTCAGAAAATGCAAATCAAAATCACAGTGAGTTATCACCTAACTCCAGGGACAAGGGCTCATATTAAAAAATCTTAAAACAACAGATGCTGGCATGGCTATGGAAAGAAGAGAACTCTTACATACTGTTGGTAGGATGACAAACCAGTACAACCTCTCTGGAAAACTGTACGGAGCTACCTCAAAGAACTGTAAGTAGACCTACTACTTTATTCAGCATTCCTGATGCTGGGTATATACCCAGAAGAAAAAAGGATTATTTTATAAAAAGGACACCTGCACTTGTATGTTTATAGAAACACAATTCACAATCACAAAGACATGGAAACAACCCAAATGCCAGCCAATACATGTGGAATGTGCTTACCATGGATTACTACTCAGCCTAAAAACAAAAAAAAGAGAAGTGTTCTCCATGGTGTATAGAATTGGAAATCGTTCTTCTAAGTGAAACATCACAAGAATGGAGAAACAAACATTTATACTCAACATTACCTAGAACTAATTGATCAATTGTTAAGTCCACCTACAGAAGTAAATCTCAATGAAACTCAGTTTAGGAGATAAGGAGCATGGGAAATTCATGCCTATCAGGTATAGCACACACTATCTGGGTGAAGGGCACAATTATAACTTTGACTCAATGTGAGCACAAAAAAAAAGTGTCTACTTTCTTGTTTAAAAAAAAGAAAAAACTTTTATAAATGGTGTAGAGAGGGTCAGCAGCAGGTGGGCTTGAGATGTTTGGGGGGTAAGTGACATTTTGACAACATGGCTTCTCTTTTGGCTTGTTTAAGTGTGATCTTTAACAGACATCCTTGCAGTTTCAGGTAACACTTTTAAAATAACGTCTCTCCTAATGATGACTTGAGCCCTGCCACTCAAATGGGAGAATCAGCAGAACTTGTAGGATCTTATTTGGAGCTGACATTCTGTATTATAATTTTATTCCTGTTTATTTCTAAATTTTCTTTTCACTGGGATGGAAAGATAATGCTCAGTTTTAAACATTAAAAGTGGACAAGTTGGGGGCAGAGCCAAGATGGCAGACTACAGCCAGCTTTTTAGAGAAGCTCCAGTCCAGAAGGAGGCTTAAAGGACAGAAGTTTCGCAAGTTAGCTGATGGTTTGGAGCAGAGCCAAGAGAGAAGAGTGAAGAGCGCACTTCAACCTTCCTGAGGCGAGCTGTGACCTGAAAAATACAACCAAAAGCACAAAATCTGCCACCAAGCAGACAGGAGTTCCCTCCCCCACAAGGGCTCACAGTTTATTCCATGCAAATAAGCGAGCAGAGTTCAAACTTCCTCCCAGTCTATCCCACGGGAGAGACCCCCTAAAAACTGAACCTCCTACCCCTGCTGACATGCCACGGCACCCTCTGGCCAGGCATAAAACTGTAAAACTGTATAAAACTATATATTCCCCACCTGCAACACTGAACTCCGAGGAGTCCCCACCCACCCACTCCAAGGTCTGCAGGTTTGTTACCTATGGAATCCAGATTCTTGGGCATCTCAGAGAAGTGGAGGGGGAAGGGGCTGGTGCTGTTCTGTGCTGACTGTGGCACAGACATGAGGAGAGGAGAATCAGCTCAGGGGACGCCAATACAGAAACAGTGGCGTCCTGAGCTGCAGACTGATGCCATTCTAGCCCCATCTCTCTGGGCAAACAGAGGTTCCGGACAGCAGCCACAGGCAAAACGCAGAGAAGTTTCGTAAATAAAGCACCAGCCCTCAGGGTCTAATACTCCTGAGACAAAGGCAGTGGCAGGCAGAGGCTAGAATTGACACCTGAGTGTAAACTGCTATCTGTCTGCTGCCCAGAGCTGAATGAAACCTCTGATTTACAGAGAAATCTAGCTGGACAGAAGCCTAATTTAAACACGCAAGGCCCCCCCGCCGAACTCAGATTTCTGGCTGATTTTGCCAGTTGTAAACCCCAGGAGCAGTGGCCTACTGGAGTGAATAGGGTCACAGAAATGGGGGATTACGAGTGACTGCGTGTAAGGTGGGGAAGGAGGTATTAACCTTCCCAGACTAACCCATTTGCCAAGTGGGTCCCTTTGCCCTCATGGAGTGGGGCGGGCCCAAAACTGCTTGCTAGAGTCGCACACCTCATGGGCGGCAGGCTTCTGCTCTGGGCAGGCCCAGAACTGCTCGCTAGTGCAGCGGGCAGCCCACAGGCAGTGGTTGAGGAGTCCTCCATTCCAGGTAGGCCCAAAACAGCTTGCTAGAGACACACACAGCCCATGGGGGCCAGGGGAGGATTTCCTTGCCCCAGGCTACCAAGCTGGGTGGGCCTAGAATTACTTGCTAGAGCCACGCACACCCTGCGGGTGGTGGTGGAGGGGTCTACCACTCTTGGAGGGCCCAGAACTGTTTGCTAGAGCCACATACATCCCTCGGACAGAGGTGGAGGAGTTTTCCACTAGGAGCTCCCGTGCTGAGAGGGCCCAGATCGGCTTGCTAGCGCCGCACTCATCCAATGGGCAACGGTGAAGGAGTCCCCCGCTTGCCCCCAGCTACTCTGGTGGGGCTGAACTAGGACTGATCTGGTCGCTCACACAACCTGCACTACCGCTGCCATTCCCCTACCCACTGGCTAGTCCAGGGTGCTGAACTAGGACTGATCTAGCCACTCCAGTTCCCTTGTTTCACTGGTTGCCCCAGAGGGGACGAACTAGGACTGATCTGGCTGCTGCCAGTTTCCTGCCCCCGGGTCGCCCAGCAGGCTGAATGAGGTCTAATCTGGCCATGGACACTCCCATGCAGCTGCTGCTGTTCAACTGCACCCCAACTGCCCCAGCACCTGAAAACAGGGAGAAGACAAC
Organism: Galago senegalensis; assembly: GCA_963575145.1. NCBI lineage: Eukaryota > Metazoa > Chordata > Mammalia > Primates > Galagidae > Galago > Galago senegalensis. The sequence continues at coordinate 16,985 of CAUYTI010110669.1, forward strand.
AGACACACTCTGCCTGTCTCTCTGGGCAACCAGAAGAAGCCACCAACTGAACAGTTCTGATAAGACCTCCAAACAACGTAAACTCAGCATGGGGCGGAACCAGAGGGAAAACTCTGGCAACTCAAATAACCAGAGTAGATCAACTACTCCAAGGAAAAATGGGGACGAGACAATTGAAGACCCCATCCACAAGCAAATGGATGGGATGTCAGAAATCGATTCAGAATGTGGATAGCAAATAAGATTAACAGACTGGAAGTAAGGAAGGAATTAGGAGATCAAGAAATTATTCAAAAGATTTCTCAAGAAATCATTCAAAAAATTTCTCAAGAAATTATTCAAAAGATATCTCAAGAAATTATTCAAAAGATGTCTCAAGAACTCAACGATTTCAAAAATAAAATGATCAAAGATTTTGAAATACTGAGACAAGAGATTGTAGCCCTCAAGGATCTGAAAGCCACGGTGGAATCCCTTGGTAACAGAGTGCAACAGGCAGAAAAAAGGATCTCTGATTCTGAAGACAAAGCTCAAAGAAGCCCAGGAGCGCAAAGATCAAAAGAAATGGAGAGCAAAAACAGATCTCACTCTCAGAGAACTCTTGGATAATTCGAAGAAAACTAATATTTGCCGTATAGTAATCCCTGAAGGTGATGAAGGTGCTTCACAAAACACAGAGGGTCTTCTTCATGAAATTATGAAAGAGAACTTTCCAGACATACCAAGAAATTCTGAAATTCAGAGAGCAGATAGTTTCAGAACCCCAGCATGACTCAACACGAACAAGACATCCCACAGGCACATTATATTTAACTTCACTAAAGTTAATATGAAAGAGAAAATTCCGTAAGCAGTTAGATGCAAGAAAACCATAACCTACAAAGGAAAGAGTATTAGAATGACTACAGATCTTCCTGCTGAAATCTTTCAGGCTACAAGAGGATGGTCAGCAAGTTTTAATGCCCTAAAAAAACCAACTTCCAACCAAG
>CAUYTI010110670.1:0-16729 GCA_963575145.1 Galago senegalensis
CTTATGCCCAAGAGTTTGAGGTTTCTGTAAGCTGCGACACTACAGCACTCTACTGCGAGTGAGAGGGTTATACTGTCTAAAAAAAAAAAAAAAAAAAAATAGGCACCATGTATACTCTAAAGAAAAATAGTATCCGAATCATTCTGTAGTCTGATTAAAGTATAATGGTAAGATTTATGCACAAAGGTTATTTAGGGAAAAAAATACATCCATACTGAAGGCAATCAAGTTTTACTGATGGGCTCATGCTCTGAGCACTGAGATAAGGAAAATTAGTGTCAACTGGGTAAGGTCCTTAACTTGGCATTAAAGGAATCCTGTACATCGTTGAGGGTAGTGCAACCTGTTTGTTTTATAGTCTCTTATTGATTCTGCATACACAAAGTAACATATTCTAATATTTACCTGATGCCCATCTCCAATAATGGTTACATTTTGGCCATAAGAATTCTAAATTATCTAAATGTCTATAATCTGTTGATTGAAAAGGTTAAATTTCATCCAGATAAAATGTGTCAGATGTCACAAAAGTGCTTTTTATTCAAAGTTTCATTGCCTCATTTGCAAATCAGGAGAAAGGGCTAGTTTTGACAAATGGACATCTTTAAGAAGTAAAAGAAAAACCTACAGAGAAATGTAAAATGAGCCTGTGAAATATTATAAGGCATAGGCAACAAGGTAACATATTATATTTAATTCTGAGAAATGGGATATGCTTTGTTAGTTAAGGTGAAATAAACAACTCTTACCAGTCATTCCAGCCCAGAGGAGCACTTACCACTTTTATTTCCTGTTTGGAGTCAGACCTGTCTTCAAGATCTTAAGCAGTAAGTGAGCACCAGTGCCAGGCACTCAAGGGTTATCTGTTATCTAGTATTAAAATACTGGGCGGCGCCTGTGGCTCAAGGAATAGGGCGCCGGCCCCATAAAATGGAGGTGGCAGGTTCAAACTTGGCCCTGGCCAAAAACTGAAAAAAAAAAAAAAAATGCTGTGAACCATAAAAGAACTATTCAAAGGTATCAATGTCATGAAACATTTTTAAAAGGCTATAGAAAACACAACTATTAATAACAAAAAAAAGCAATAGCCAGGTGTTGTGGTGGGTGCCTGTAGTCCCAGCTACTTGGGAGGCTGAGGGAAGAGAATCACTTGAGCCCAAGAGCTTGAGGTTGCTGTGAGCAATGACACCACAGCTCTCTACCACGGGCAACAAAGTGAGACTCTGTCTCCAAAAAAAAAAGACATTATTGGGTTAATTGAAAAAACTGGAAATGGGTGTTAGAGAACAGTATCATATCAACATTAAGTTTACTGAAGTTGCTTATCATCTCTGATTGTTAGAAAAATGCAAATCGAAACCACTTTGAGATACCACCTAAAACCAGTGAGAAGGGCCAACATCACAAGGTCCCAAAACAACAGATGCTGGAGTGAGTGCAGAGAGAAGGGAACACTCCTGCCCTGTTGGTGAGACTGCAAACTGGTACAGCCTTTATGGAAAGAAGTCTGGAGAGTTCTCAGACAACTAGAAGTGGACCTTCCATTTGATCCTGCAATTCCATTACTGGGTATCTACCCAAAAGAAAAAAAGTCATTCAACTATAAGGTCATAAGCACTCGCTCTAAAAGAAGTATGCATTTGTTGTCACATATCCATCCAGCTTGATTCTCTAAAATCTAGGCATACTATTACCTTTCTGACTTTTTGGGGCCATGCTGGATGTGTGACTTCTAACTTCTGCCTGTATGTTTTCTTTTTCACAAGGAAATAGCATTTAATGAACCTCCCCTCCATGTGGCTTCAAACCACCAGGACACAAGCCCCTCCAACACACTTAGCCTTCTCTTCAGCTCTTCTGCTGAAGAATTTGGCCTCCACAATGACTGGCTGCTTGGGAGTTCCCCTTCCCCAGAACTCTGTAGTAGCCCCATCCTACTACATCAATGGTGGGAGCCACTCCCGTCTTGTTTTTGGCAGCATTTACCTGTGTCTGCTCACTGACCAATGTCCACAATTTATCAAGGTTGACAGTTGGGCAACAGCTCTGGTTCTCTTTAAGTGGTAATGCCTCATACCAACTTTCCCAAAGTAACCTGGGTGATATCTGTCAAAGTTGATCCTCTGATGATGCACACCACCAGCACCACCTCAGCCTCCTGGGTGCTTCCTGTGCTTGCCAATACAGCCGTGGCCATGGCTCACGTGGCCCTGAAGCTGCCAGGCCTTCCTCAGCCTGGATGGCATGTTGGTAGCCGAGATGCAAGAACTGCCTGTATTTTTTAATATCTGCACTGAAGGCCGGGCATGGTGGCTCATGCCTGTAATCCTAGCACTCTGGGAGGCCAAGGCAGGAGGATCTCTTGAGGTTGGGAGTTTGAGACCAGTCTGAGCAAAAGCAAGACCCCCTTCCCAACTCTACTAAAAATAGACAAAGTGAGCTGGGTATTGTGTCCAATCTACTCAGGAGATTGAGGCAAGAGGATCACTTCAGCCAAGAATTTGCTATGAACTAGGATGCCGTGGCACTCTACCCAGGTGAGGCTCACTTTTGCTTTATTTTGAGATAATTTGCAAACTCTTTTTATTAGTTTCTTATTGCTACTGTAACAAATTACCACAAACTTAGCAGTATAAAGCAACCCAAATTCATTATCTCACAGCTGTAGAGGTCAGAAGTCCAAAATCAGCTTTACTGGGATTGGAAGGGCTGATTCCTTCTGGAAACTCCAAGGGGAGAGTCTATTTCCGTGACTTTTTCAGTTTCTGGAGGCCACCTGTGATCTTTGGCTGGTGACTCCTTCCTCTCATCACTCCAACCTCTTGCTTCCAGTGTGGCAGGACTCCCTTTCATAAAGACGTTTGTGATTCCACTGCGCCCACCTGCATACTTCAAGCTAATTATCTCCATTCCAGATCCTTAACTGCTGGTCATTCACAGTTCTACCACCTAATCGTAACTGAGATAATCACGCCCCAGCCCGCACGTCTATACTTGCTTTAAGTGCACAGGAGACTATTGTGGAAGCTCTCACATCAATTTGTCTAGGGACACTGGGCTGCTAACAGCACTGTGAATTTCACAGCAAAACTCATCAATGAAATATCATATTTGAATATTACTCCTAAGTGATTTGGAATTCTCAGTTGGAGTTCTAAGAATTCAGAGGCTTCTCAGTAACACATGAGTCATAAGGAAGAAATCTATTTTTAGGCCTTTTATTTATACGCTTCTTTCCTCTTCCTTCTCTGCTGTTTTCCAGGACATTCCCTTCATCCCGTTTCAGTGGCTCAGTTTGTTTTCACCGTATTCCACGGCTTCTAACATGCTACTTTCACATTCTTTAACTTTCTCAATTTCATTCCTTCTACCTGTACTCCAATTCCTGGCTAATTTGGTCACACCTGATAATTTGTCATCTAAAACCCTGAAAGCCCCCTCCGACCACAACGTCCTGTTCATACCCCTACATTTCCTCACTCCACTGAATCTGCTCTTTGTCAAGATTGTTATTTTTGGTTCCTCAACCCTTTCCAGTCTGCGGTAAACAGGATCACCGGCCAAAGGCACCAGATCTTGATATTTAGCGTCATGTTCAGACCTGTCTTGACTAAATGCATAATTTGTTTACATTTTTAAAAATGCTGAACTCTTAAAAATTGTAAAGATGCATCCACACAGGAAAATGCAAGGCACGGTGTGATGACATTAAAATCCCCCTTTGTCTCACCAGTATCTGCATTCTTTTCTTGCTTTTGACATTTGGATTTTGATCAACATTTTGGATGGACGTGAAAATGTAAATTGAAATTTATTATCCCCCGTTCATTTGAAGGTATTGGTTTATAGTCTAGCAAAATTTCTTCTGATGAAAAATCTGACACTAGTCTCATTCTCATTCCTTTATAATTGACCTTTGTTTTCACCAGAACCCTTTTTCCATGATGTTCTGAAATTTTGCAGTGACATGTTGAGATATGCATCTTTTTTCATCGATTTTGAGAGGCACTTGGATGCCCTTTCAATTGGGAAATTCCCTTCCTTCATCTCTGAAAAGAAATCTTGTATTCATTTTGGACGATATCCCCTCCATTTTCCCTATTATCTCTTTCTGGAAATCACATTGTCAGAATATTGGGCCTCTGTTATAAAGGCTGTTTCCCTAATTATTTCCCATCTCCATCTTTTTGTTCTGTTTTTTTCCGAGAGATTTGCCTAACTTTACCTTCCTAACTTTATTCTGAATATTTTATTTTGGCAACCCCTGCCATTAAAGAGCTCTCTATGGCTTTCTGATTGTTGCTTTTCCAAAGCTTCCTGTTGATGTTTTATGGGTACGTTATCCTCTCTCAAATCTGTGGATGATAATAATCACTGTTGCTTAAAGTACTCTAGATACTCTGAGTTATGTTTTCTTTGGGGTCTATTTTTCTATCTTAGTCACTCATGTTTCAAATTTTCCTAAATTCCTAGTGATCCTTGATTGCATTTTATATTTAAAAATGACATTTGTTAAAAAAATAAACACTTGGGAATGCGATCTGAGGGATCGGGGCCTACTGCCAGGAGGACTGCTGTATGAGATAGGCTGGTTCTTCTGGTTGCAGGATGTACAATTGTCAGAATGACAAGACTTTTGCTACAGGGACTTTGGATTTCTCAAAAAAACAACCTGAACATCCCTTTCCTAGGGAATAGGTGCCCAGCTGCCTGAAATTCTGTGTATAGGAGGTTTTCAGTTAATGCCTATCTTCCTTAATTCAACCAGGTACATGTGGGTCCCAAGACTCTCTAGGCCAGTGGTTCTCAACCTTCCTAATGCCGTGGCCCTTTAATACAATTCCTGTGTGTCGCAACCCACAGGTTGAGAACTGCTGCTCTAGGCCTTTGGAGGCATTTACTTTCACAAGCATTTCAGGGTGTAGCTTTCTCTGGGCTGCTTCGGGTCTCTTTCCCTCCTCCCCTACCTCCCCCCCTCCCACAACTCCGTTCCCCTCACCCACCTCCCCTCCTGTTCCCCCATCACTCTGTCTTCCAGATGTTTAATGTGGTGCCTCCTTATGTTCTCATAATAATGAGCTTATTCCCTCTATATTCTCTCATTGTCAATTAACTGGGGGTTCAAGGAGGTAGAAGGGACATATTTATATGGTCAGTCTCCACTGGAAAAGGACTTCCCATTTTTTTCCTTAATCCTTTGCATTCTGCCTCTACTGAAGAAATTCTACTTGAATTTCTTTCTTGAAAATATTTCAATCAGATGTATTTTTCACTTCCCCCTTCCTGACAAGTCATGTTCGCCTTGCACTCTGAGGTTGAATTTATTGCCCAGAGAAAGAGTCAGTAGACCCTTCACTAAAGCAGCCCAAAAGGAGGAGGAGATGACACAGAGAAGTTCTCACAAGACGTGCAATGGAAGTGGAGTGTTTTTGACGAGGAGGAGAAAGACCCTGAGAGAAGAGAGTAGGTACCAGGATAGAATGAGAGATGGTCGTCCTAAAACTCAGGCATGGTAGTATGCACCTGTAGTCCCAGCTACTGGGGATGCTGAAGTGGGAGGATCATTTGAGACCAGGAGTTTGAGGCTACCCTGGGCAACATGGTAAGACCCCATCTCATTAAAAAAAAATGACCAGTGAAATCTTCAGCAGCTATTGAAGGCAGAGGACTACTTATGTTCTCTGTGTTATTTTCAAGATGATTCATCAGACATTAGAGGAGTTTGGGAACACAACTTAGCTGTTAATATTAAGCAATAATATTTTCAGACCTGTGTAGACATTACATATCCTTATCCTTCATAGGAAACAACTGAAGTTTCTGCCTGAAGGACACTCAGGAATTTACCCTCATGGATTTTAATAGCAAAACCTTTGGGGGCTTAATTAATCAGCATAATTATTACTTCTTTCTGAGACAGATTAACTATCTTGTTACATGAACAAGAGTGGGTTGGAGAGTTCCTCTCCTCTCCCTGTCCCACCCCCCCCTTTCTGAAGCATCTCTGTATATAGGGCTTATTTCCATTTTGGTTCTTTCTTGGACAATTCTGTATTGAATAGTTAGCTCCCCCTTTTAAATTTTACGTGCCTCTAGCAAGAGAAAGTCAAAATAGAAAATGAACCTTGAACTTTCTTTGAAAGTAACAATCTGGCATGAAATTTTATTTTTATGCTAAGGGTAATTTAATATAATATTTATAATTTAAATTTTTCTTTAATAAGTTTTGAATAGAAACAATTTTTTGTGGGAGCTAAATATTAAAAACAATTGGTCTCATGGAGACCGAGTAGGATGATGGCTACCAGAGGCTGGGAAGTGGATGGGGAGGGCATAAAGGGAAGATGGTTCACAAAAATAGAGGTGCGTGCAAAAATATCGTTAGGTAGAATAAATGATATCTGGCAGGACAACAGTGACTGTAATCAACAAGTTAGGGTATCCTTTAAAATAACTAAAAGAGTGGAATTGGAATGTTTCTTTTTTGTTGTTTTAGTTTGGCTGGGGCCAGGCTTGAACCCACCACCCTCAGTATACGGGACCAGCACCCTACTCACTGAGCCACAGGCACAGCCCCTGGAACATTTCTAACACAAAGAAGTGACAAACACCTGAGATGATGGATATTCAATTACCCTAATTTGATTAACTCACATTGTATGCCTGTATCAAAATGTCACATGTATCCTATAAAGATACACAACTATTATGTACCCAATATAATTAAAAATAAAAACTTAAAAAAACAAAACATAGGTGGCACCTGTGGCTCAGTGAGTAGGGCACTGGCCCCATATACCAATGGTGGTGGGTTCAAACCCGGCCCTGGCAAAACTGCAACAACAACAAAAAAAATAGCTGAGCATTGTGGCAGGTGCCTGTAGTCCCAGCTACTAGGGAGGCTGAGGCAAGTGAATCGCCTAAGCTCAAGAACTGGAGGTTGCTGTGAGCTGTGACGCCACAGCACTCTATCATGGGTGATAAAGTGAGACTCTTGTCTCTAAAAAAAAAAAAAAAAAACAAAACCCATAGTTTTTTTAAAAGAAAAAATCGCCAATGCCTATTATTCTACAAGTGTAACTGTTTTTATTTTTGCATATTTCCTTTGCTTATGTGGCACAAAACTTCAGTGCTGAAAGATATTTTGGAAATCAAATGGTTTATTTTTTCATTTTCAGATGAGAAAACTAAGATCCAGAGAGCCATGAGGTTATCCCAGGATCTCTCCTCTAAAAGAAACGCTAAAGCTAAATTAATAAAATAATAATTGTTAGGACATGAATAGCTCCCTAATTGCTGGTTTTCTCCACAGAGAATGTAAATACAAGGGGAAAATATCTTTACTATGTAATACAGTATTAGCATTGTCAAAGGCAATGTTTGGAGAATTACAGCTGCAAAATCTGAATTCCTTAATAAAAATTCCCAGAAGTCCAGGAATTTCTAGAAAACTGATGTGAATTCAAAGCCCCTGCATTTAGGATTTGGAGTCAAAGTTCACATATTTGGTGTGCATTGCTACTGCTGATGCAGCCTACATCGCTGATTCTGAAAAGCACCCTTCTTGATAAAAAGGCAAATTATATGTCTTAAAGAAAGCAACTAATTGAGGCTTTCTCTCTGCTGCAATTTCAAAGAACTGAAATAGCATTGAAAATGGGAGTACTTTGTAGGGAACATGGATGGCTTTCAAAACAACTGTGTCAGAAACAGTCCAGACTCACGTTAGTGAGATTCTTAATGGGATGAAGCAGAAAAAAGCCCCAAATGGAAATTGAAAACTCCAGTTCTGGTGCTAGTCTGCCACTACCCAGGAATGTAATTGGAGGGGAAGCAAAACGCTTAATTTGTCTAGTTTTCTTTCCATGTTGATTAAAATGAAGTGAGCCAAGGGCATCTCAAAATTTTTTTCAACTATAAAATTCTTGGCTCAGTGCCCATAGCTCAGTGGATAGGGCACCAGCCACCAGAGCTGGCGGGTTTAAGCCTAGCCCAGGCCTGCTAAACAACAATGACAACTGCAACCAAAAAACAGCCAGGCATTGTGGTGGGTGCCTGTAATTCCAGCTACTTGGGAGGCTGAGGCAAGAGAATCACTTAAGCCCAAGAGTTTGAGGTTGCTGTGAGCTGTGACAGCACCGCACTCTACCCAGGGTGACATAGTGAGACTGTCTTAACAAACAAACAAACAAACAAAAACACTATAGAATTCTTATTCTTTCCTCTGTGTACGTTAAAGGCATCTTGTATTTCAGGCTCTAGGAAAGCTCCAGGTGTAGAGTTGGCTTTAACAGGTACCATATCCTTTTGTTCTCTTCTGCAGTGAACTCTAGGTGGGAACCTGGCACTTCCTTCCTCTTTCCCTTCCCTCCTTCACCTCCCCCCTTCATACCCCTCCCATAATAAAACCCAATTGTCTTGAAATTTCCCTCTCATCACTCCTCTATTCCCACTGCCAACACTTGAGTACTAGTTCTTAATTCTGAAAGTAACTACTTTCTTAACGTTACTCTCGGGAGTACAATCTGCTTCCTTTGAGCTCCTTTCTATTCACTGCTAAGATTTACATGCACAAGAGAGTGATCCTTGACTTCTTGATTACTGTCACATATTCAGTCTGTCAGCGAACGCTACTGGCTTTCTCTTTAAAATATGTCCAAAATACAACCACTTAATAATCACTGCTGCTGTTATGTAGGTCCAAGCCAGCAACAGCTTCTGACTGACGCCCCTGCATGGGTCCTTATCCCCAAGTAGCATACTCTTAAACACAAAGCAATTCTACCAAATCATTAAGTCAGATCACATCACGCCTCACCTCAAAGGGACTTTCCTTACACTGACCTAATAAAGCCCTGTGTGCCTTCACCGTTGTTGTCACCTGACTTCATTTCTTATTGGTCTCTCCTCGTGTTCTCCAGTACATGAGCCGCTCACTTCCTCCAGTCCCACAAAAGCATGGCCACTCCTAGTTCCTTCTGCCTGGAATACGCTTTCTCAAACAGCTGCATGGCCAATTTCCCCACTTAGTCATTTAACTTCAAGGTCACCTTTTCATGTTTTGCTTATCTTTCTTTTTGTCTGTTTCCCATGACAGCGGGGATTTTCTTTTTGTTTGCTGCTCTATCACAAGCACCTGGAACAGTCTAGCATAATGGGTGCTCCACTGATATTTATTAGTGATTGACTGAATTGTGGGAGCTCTGTAGCAAGGGAACATGAAGTCACGCAGAGATACAGATCCAGGTAATATGTCTCATTTGTTTGTTCATGGCAAAGCAAAATTTGACCATCTTCTTAATCTAGTGTAGTAAAATATTCTATGCCCTTTGTTAATTGTAACATACTGCTTTAGACCTCTTCTGAGATGTTTTACATCTCAGGGAAAGCATTCTCCATTATTAAAGGCTTGATTTTGGTCACTAGGAGATGAATTTTATCACAGTTTCCAAAAGTTATCCTGTACATCTGGCAGCCCTGGTAAATTAGAAGAAAGTAGGGTCTACTATTTTAGAAAATTCTCAGGCCTGACCTTTAGTGCTCAAAGTCCTCCTAAGACTGTAGTATGTTACTCCAAGAGGAAATATGTGGCTATTAAAAATAGCAATGATAATAATGATGAAATAAAATAATTACGCCAACAAAGTATTTATCTTAAATATAGAGGTAGTAGAAACTCCATTTTGTTTTTTTCCTCCATCAGAAAGACCCACTCCTTGGCACACAGGAGAGGATCAATTAATACAGTGGAACCTCCATAACCATCTCCCTACACTGACCACCTCCTTAAACTGACCTAATCTTCATAGGCTGGACATGCACCACACGTAAGTATCAGTACAGCAGGCCTAGTTCCTTATGGCGACCATCTCTGTATGCTGACCAGTGTGTTACAGTCCCTTGGGTGGTCACCTTACGAGACGTTCCACTGTTCTGTTTAATTAGTATGGAACAGGATTCATGTTTTTAACAGAAGAGGCACTCAGATGGTTTGATGCAGCAGCAGCCGGAGAGTCTTAGTCCTTCAACACTACCGGCATTCTGCATTTTTTTTAAGGACCTGAGTTTACCAACTCAGGAAACTCCAAGAAGGACGTCCTCACTCAATGACCATTCCGGGAACAGCGTCGGGATGGGGGTCACCGTCTCTCCTTGGGTCCCGAGAAAAAAATGGGGTTCCGCGACGTGAGCGCGTGCCCGCCTCCCGGGCTCGGTCTGGCCGGCCTCGTCCTTCGTCGTCTATGTTCGCAGGACCCGCTTCTCGCAGCAGACCCGCGAGCGCGGCGGCGGCTCCCCCGGGCGGACGGCGGGGCGACCCGTTAGCCGAGGGCGCGAGTCCCGCGGGCCCGGCCGCGCCCCGGGCAGGGCGGGGGGCTGGGGGCGGGGCGGGGCTAGTGCGTCGAGTCTCCCAGAATTCCCGGCGGCCGCGGGGAAAGTTTACGGGACGTAGGCGGCGGCGGCGGCGGCCGTAGCGGTTACCAGGCGGCCCGCGGGGACCATGGCCCTGGCCCGGCGTCCCCAGCCTCTCCCCACGGTGTCCCCGGGCAGCTTCGCGGAGCGCGCAGACTTCCGGGAAGGGACTGGCGTGCGACTGAGCGGCGGCCGGCGCGCTTAGCGCCCCGAACATGCGGCAGTCCCTGCGGGCGACCCCGGGCTCCGGACAGGCGGCGAAGGCTCGGGCGGGAAGGAGGCGGCGGCGCCGGCGGAGGTGGCGGCGGAGACAGTCGGCGCCCGGCGCGGAGCCCTAGGGAGGCTGCTTGGCGCGGTCTCGGCCTCGTGGAGAGAAGGATGCTGTCCCGAAAGAAAACAAAAAACGAGGTGTCCAAGCCGGCCGAGGTGCAGGGGAAGTACGTGAAGAAGGAGACGTCGCCCCTGCTGCGGAGTGAGTGTCGGGCGGGCGCTCGCGCACCTGGCCCGGGCGGCGGGGGGCCGCTGGGAAATGCTGGGCTTTTAATTTTCTTGCCTGGAGTGGTGTTCGTTGATTGAAAGCCCATAGAGTACCCCCGCCAAGGGCACCCCCCCAAATAAGAAACGTCCCAGTTCCCTGACTGAGCGTTGTCGGTTTTGAGTGCTGGAAAGAAGAGACTCTAGGAAACACTGAAACTGCTGATCACCTAATGCTAGACGGGTAAAAAGTGGTTAGACTGGGACGCTTTTCCTTCGTCTGGATGAGTCGACGTGTGTTTGCAAACATTACTGAAAGTTGTGTGAACTCGGGGCCGAATTCCTTAGTCCTGCTGCGGGGATGCAGACCTAGGTGAAAATCAGACTGTAGCGGTTGTAGCCGCTGCCCAAAGCCTCATCGCTCTGAGCTCGCAGAGCAGAGGAGCCGAGCTCATTTGTATTTTGTATTTGTATTTGCTGTCTTCATGAGGTTGCAGAAAAGGCAAAGTATTCAGAATGATTTCTGTCATATTAATGAAATTACTAAAAATTTTTTTCTTTTTTAACTTTAATAGGGTGTATTTCCCTCTCTCTACTTTTTGTTTCTTGTGACTCTAATTTTTGAGTTGAATCTCTTGAATTTTTAAGAGATTTAAATGTCCTGTCTCTGAGTTCAGGACATTTGTGAGGTAAGGAGCTGATTATTTTGGTGCTCATACTGCATGCTGGGCCCTTGGTGTAAATTTCCTTCTTGGAAGCTGGTAGTAACCTTGTGATTTAAGCATTACCTCATATTGTCATTGGGAAAGCTGTTCATAGAGGTTTTTAGTGTTTGCCCAAGATCACACAGAAAGGGGTGGAGAGCATATTTTTCCACTATAACCACATGGGCAGCCTTCCAGATTTATTGGAGTACTTGCAGGGCTTTCAACAAAATGTATCAGATGGGTCTGGTACATCAGTAACTCAAAACTTGATTTTTAAGCATTTTTTAACAGCATAGCTTGCTGTTTGCTGTAGATAAAGTTTATGAAACATTACTTAAAATCATGAAATATGTTTGCCATACCTTTAGGCAAATAACTTTTGATGTAGTATTTTAGTTTCATTAGTGTTGAGCCTTACCTATTTGGATATTAATTTATTTTGGTCCAGTGTTAGCTTCTGAAGCTTATTACTGTGAATGACCTGTAATACACGTATTGTTTAGTAATGAACTAATAAAATGGTCTCCATATCCAGTTTTCTTTATATTTTAAGTGTATTTGCTCTCTTATGAGAAATGTCTAAACTATTTTTTTTCTTTTTTTTTTTTGAGACAAGAGTCTCACCTTATTGCCCTCCGTAGGATGCCCCGTGGTGTCACAGCTCACAGCAACCTCTAACTCCTGGGCTTAGGTGATTCTCTTGCCTCATCCTCCCAAGTAGCTGGGGCTACAAGCACCTAGCGCAACGACGATTTTTTTTGTTGCAGTTTGGCTGGAGCTGGGTTTGAACCTTTCATCCTCAGTATATGCCGCTGGCACCCTACCCACTGAGCCACAGGAGCCGCCTGTTATTTTCAAGTTATGTATTCAGAAGAACTATATTCTGAAAGGCAGTTTTCTAGTATCTTCTATTTTGAATTTTTTAATTACTTAATTTCTTAAAGGAACCCTGGTTTCAGGCTTGGTATTTTTAGCTGATTCAACATTTGTGTCCCTCTTTGAAATGAGAGTTCTTTATTTTTTAATATTCGTACTAAATATTCATACTGATTTTTGGCTTTCCCGCATTACTGTACTAGTGCTAGGTAATTCCAAGAGTAGAGAGAACGAAATCCTAATTTTAATGGAATCCGTCTTTACAGGTTTTGGAGTAGCATCGTGTTGTGCTTTTTTAACTTTGAAATTGTGTTTGCTGAAGAAGGGTTTTTGGCAGTTTCTAAAATGAAGTGAAAACAAAACAAACTGTAATCTTAAATATCCAATGCCTACGTGTCAATTTGTTAGACGGTCTTCTACCTTTATCTATTAGTTCATGAGTGTTTCACTAATACGTGGTTCCTCTTATTGACACTTCATCATATTATGTGTGGTAGTGTGCCACAATCATTTGATGCTGCCTCAGCTTTCTCATAGCACAATAATGCAGATATAAATTCATTTGAGTTGGAAAATACCCAATTACTATCTTTAAAATTTTGGGATGGAAGAGATAAATAAGTAACTTTTGAAAAGTGTTTTTTATTACTTATTGAAATAGTAATTTTATTCTTTGTTTTATTATAGATCTCATGCCCTCATTTATCCGGCACGGTCCAACAATTCCAAGACGAACTGATATCTGTCTTCCAGATTCAAGCTCTAATACCTTTTCAGGTTCTGGAGATGGAGTAGTTTCAAGAAACCAGAGTTTCCTTAGAACTCCAATTCAAAGAACAGCTCACGAAATCATGAGAAGAGAAAGCAACAGATTATCTGCACCTTCTTATCTTGCCAGGAGTCTAGCAGATGTCCCTCGGGAGTATGGTTCTTCTCAGTCATTTTTAACAGAAGTTAATTTTGCCATTGAAAATGGAGACTCTGGTTCCCGCTTTTATTACTCAGACAGTTTTTTTGATGGTCAGAGAAGGCGGCCTCATGGAGATCGTGCACATGAAGACTACAGATACTATGACTATAACCACGATCTCTTCCAAAGAATGCCACAAAATCAGGGGAGGCATGCTTCAGGTATCTTAACATTGTAAATACGATAGTAGTTTGTATTTATTGATACTTGATTATAAAGATGCTCTTTTCTGGTTTCCTGGGAAGCCAAAAATACTTCTAAAGAAGTACCTTTCCATTTTGCTCTTGCTTAAATTGGTGTGCAAGTTAGTTGTTAATGTATACTGAATGAAAGAATTCTGTGTCCATTTATTTTAGTAACTCATGTTACATAAAGCTGCTGCTTGTCTCAAAGCTATTTAGACTGTTAACACAAAGAGCCTTGAAAAACAAGAATTTGATGTCTCCAGTTGGATTAAATTTAGTTCAAGTTTTGGTAGGATGGGAAGATTAGGTCTTCAGAGAAGCTGCATTTGAACCTGGAGAGGAGGATGGGAAGATTTGGGCATTTAGGTGATACCATGAACAAGTATATTACTTGGCTAGGTCTCAGTCTATCTCTTTGAACATAACTGTTTTATAGCTTAATAATTCTTTTCCAAGTCAGCCAAAATACAACTGGTCGATTGTGTGTTGAGCCAGTCTTTTTGTTGTTATTTTTATAACATGCTTTTATTAGCCTTAAGGACAAAAAGCTGTATTCCATATCTTCAGATTTAGGGATACTTCTACAAGAAGCAGAATGGGATTAGAGAAGTAGAGAGTTCTACTTTATTCTTAAAGCATGATGAAATGAGCTAAAAATTAAACTTTTTCTTATCTGATTTTTTCCCTGCCCAGTGAGTTGTAGGCTTTAAGTTTTAGCAAGATAAAAATAAATATGTAGACACATTTACTTTTTAGCTCACATAACTTTAGCTCACTTGAAAACAGTTTTGAGCATGCATTTTTGACTGTAGATAAAATCATATTCATTTAGTATTATTTATGTGTCTGGCACTTTCCTTGGCCCTCTTGGTCTCTGAACTTCTAGTATCTTTTGGGGGGACACAATACCAATATACATGCTATGCAATTGTCACAAAATAGTTGTTATATGAAAAGTGTAATAGGAAGTCAGAAAAGAGATTATAGGCTGCTAGAATACTTAAAAGAGATTCATGGGAGAGGTGGGACTTGGACTGGGCCTTGAGGTTGGGCTTTAGATTAATAGAGGGCAGAAGAAGGATATTTTAGGTGGAAATATGGGAATAGTCTAGAATAGACATGGTTTAAATTTAGGGACTTTGTAGTTGTGCCTGGTTTGAAGAATTAAGGTGTGAAGTAGAATTGAGATTTGTGGTCCAACAGGCTTAGATTTGAGTCAGGCAGAAGCCATTGCACATTTCAAAAATGACAAGTGATTTTCTGAAAGCAGTATTTAAAGATTAGTATTGTAGTATTTAGGCTAGGATAAATTCCTAGAGAAAGGATTCTGGGTACCAGTGGTAATAGAGAGGGAAAAGACATAGCCAGGATGCTTTCAAAGAAAAATGAGAATTAAGTTTGGAAGAAAGTAAATCAGGTCTTGAAAATTGGGAAATATGGTGGTGCCTGTGCTTAGTGGGTAGGGCATTGGCGGAGGCTGGCAGGTTCGATGCTGGCCTGGACCAGCTAAAAAAAAAGAGAAAATTTTGGAAATAGTATGGAAATTTGGGAAAGCTGACATTAGAGTCTTAGTGGGAGATTGAAGAGGAGAGGATTTTCTAGATGTATGGGAAATACTGTAATGTAGTGGTTCTCCACTTGTGGATCACAACCCCTTTTTAACAATGAAAATAAATGGCGGCACTAGGAAGGTTGAGAACCACTGCTGTAATGAGTATGGAGTGCTTTTCTGCCAACCTGAGTAGAGTGCTGGGGCATCATAGCTCACAGCAAACTCAAACTCTTGGGCTCAAGCAATCCTCTTGCCTCAGCATCCTGAGTACCTGGGACTACAGGTACCTGCCACAAGGCCTGGCTAATTTTTCTATTTTTATTAGAGACGGGATCTTGCTCTTGCTTGGGCTGGTCTTGAACTCCTGAGCTCAAGCAGTTCACCTACCTCAGGCTCACAAAGTGCTAGGATCACTGGCTGGAGCCACTGGGCCCAGCCTTTAAATGTATTTCTTTCTTTTTTTTTTTTTTTTTTTTTTGAGACGGAGCCTCAAGCTGTGCCCCTGGGTAGAGTGCCATGGCATCACGCTCATAGCAACCTCCAACTCCTGGGCGCAAGCGAGTCTCCTGCCTCAGCCTCCCAAGTAGCTGGGACTACAGGCGCCTGCCACAACGCCTGGCCATTTTTTGGTTGCAGCGTCATTGTTGTTTGGCGGCCTGGTCTGGGGATTCGAACCTGCCACCTTAGGTGTATGTGGCTGGCGCCTTAGCTGCTTGAGCCACAGGCGCTGAGCCTTGAAATGTATTTCTTAAATCATAAGATTTGAAAGTTGGTATTACTCCTTGAACTGCGGGCTACAGAATGGATGCTGTGTTAGCAGGAATGAAAACAGCATTAATCTCCTTGTCCATCTCCATCAGAGCTCTTGGGTAACCAGATGCCCTGTCAGTGAGTGATGATACTCTGAAAAGAATCTTTTTTTCTCAACAGACACAAAGTATTATTTTGTCTCTCTACAAAGCTTTACCTAGTTATACCTCCAAAAACCTGATTTCATACAATCAGGCAGATATTTATGAGATCTACATTTACAAATAAAGCTCAAAATTCTTGTTTCCAAATTTTGTAATGGCTACATGGAAAAAAATGGAAGCTGAAACTCTAGAAGTTCCACAAGGTGCATAGTAATAGATACTAAACATTGTAGCCCATGCTGTAATCAAGATGTTGATAAAGATATCAAGTATTAAATCAAGCCAACTGCTTTCTTCCTCAGCAGAATAATTCCAGATAAAGATGTATGTCTAAAGCAGGCGTCCACATGCAGCCCTCCTAGGACATTTAACCAGCCCGCTGGGTGTTTTTGCTGCTCCTCCCTGTTCTGCTTAGCAGTGGACTTGTCCCGGGCCCGCAGTCTGGCCCTCCAACGGTCTGAGGGACAGTCAACTGGCCTCCTGTTTAAAAAGTTTGAGCTCAACCAGCTAAGGCGCCAGCCACGTACACCTAAGGTGGCGGGTTCGAATCCCCAGCCCGGACCCGCCAAACAACGATGGCTGCAACCAAAAAATAGCCGGGCGTTGTGGCGGGCGCCTGTGGTCCCAGCTACTTGGGAGGC
>CAUYTI010110671.1:0-39142 GCA_963575145.1 Galago senegalensis
TTTGAGACAGAGCCTCAAGCTGTCCCCCTGGGTAGAGTGCCGTGGCATTACAGCTCACAGCAACCTCCAACTCCTGGGCTCTAGCGAGTCTCCTACCTCCGCCTCCCAAGTAGCTGGGACCACAGGCGCCTACCACAATGCCCGGCTATTTTTTGGTTGCAGCAGTCATTGTTGTTTGGCGGGCCCAGGCTGGGGATTCGAACCTGCCACCTTAGGTGTATGTGGCTGGCGCCTTAGCAGGTTGAGCTATAGGTGCTGAGCCTTAATTTACATTTCTCTGGTGACTGATAAAGGGGAATACCCTTTCAGATGTTTATTGGGTTTTTTTTTTTTTGCAGTTTTTTTGACCAGGGTCGGGTTTGAACCCGCCACCTCCTGCATATGGGGCTGGCAGTCTACTCCTTTGAGCCACAAGTGCTGCCCTATAGGTCATTTTTCTCTCTTCTTTGTGAAAGTGCCCATTCACGTCACGTGCCTTTTTTTTCTGTCAGACTCTCTTGTCTTTTCCTTGTTGATTTGTAAGAGTTCTTTGCTGATTCTGATATAAATATATCTTCTACTCTGTGACCTTCTCAGTCTGTTAATGGCATCTTATTTACATGTAAATTCGTGCAGTCACTTTGAGAAACTGATGGTGTCTACTAAAAGGGAACATACGCAGTCTCTGTGACCTGGCAATCCACTCCTAGGTATACATAACTTGCTGAAACAGATTTATGCTTACGACGAGACAAGTTTATGTATGGCAGTACAGCTCTAAAATTCCCAAACTAGAAACAACCCAAACATCCATCAACAGTGTACTGGATAAACCCAAAGTAGAATTCCATATAATACTATTCAGCAGTGAGGATGAATGAACTATTGCTACATGCAATGGCGTGGATGGATTTCACAAACATAATGTTGGGGGGAAAGGCCAGACAGCAAATAGTATGTGTTATGTGGTTCCATTTACATATGACTCAAATAAAGAAAACTAATTTGTGGTAATAAATGTCAGCAAGGTGTTTACCAGTGGGGACCATGACTAGGAGAGGCATAGGTGGTGTGTGGGGTGCTGGTTATGTTTCTAAGTCTCAGTACTAGCTAAACAGTTGTATTTACTTTGTAAAATTCATCAAAATTATACATTTAACAATTTAGCCATTAAAAAAAAAGATGGTGACGTCATATCTTTTATATTAAGCTGGATGGAGTTGATACGTTCCTCAGTAAAGTATCACAAAAGTGGAAAAACAAATATCCAATGTACTCCGTTTGAAGCCACTAAACAATCTACTTCATGCCCACATAGGAGAAAAACTCATTTCAATTCAAGTTAGGGACAGAGGGGATGAGGAAGGGGGGAGAGGAGGGTTTGGGGGGTGTTCTCACTGAATGGACACAGTGCGGGGGTGTATGGCACACCTTTGGGGTGCAGGACATAGCTACAAGAGGGACTCTAGGAGAAAAACTCATGTCAATTCAAGTTGGGGGGAGAGGGAAGGGGAGGGGCTTGGGGTGTTCACACTGAAAGCACACAATGCAGGGGTGTATGGCCCACCTTTGGGGTGCAGGACATAGCTACAAGAGGCACTCTACCTACCAAATTCAGACACTGTGATTTGGTTATTGTACCCTCACATTAACCTGAAATTAACAAAATAAATAAATAAATAATACATTTAAAATTTATGCTATTGTCTATACATACACTATAGTTAATGAAAAAGTTTTTCTGAAACAGGACACCTGAGGATCAACAGAATAATGCTGGGGACCAGAAATCAGCCCTAACATTTGCCCTCAGTTGATTTTTGACAAAGTCCAAGACAACTCAATGGGGGAAAGAATGGTGTTTTCAACCAGGGGTGCTAAGCCAACCAGCAAAAAGAATGATGTTAGACCCCTGCCTCACACCATACACAAAATTTAACTCCAAGTGGATCACAGACTTAAATGTGAAAGCTGAAACTATAAAACTCTAGGAAGAAAACGCAGAGTAAATCTTAGTGATTGGGGATAGGCAATGATTTCTTAGATACAATACCAAAAGCACGAGCAATAAAAAATTGGAAAGTTGGACTTTATCAAAATTAAAAATGTTTGTGCTTTAAATGATGTCAAGAAAAGACAATCTACAGACTCAGAAAATATTTGCAAATCATATATCTGAAGAGGCTTGTTTGCAGAGTATATGAAAAACTCATAAATCAGCAATAAGAAGACAACCTGATTTTAAAATGTATAAATGATTTGAGTAGACATTTCTCCAACAAAATTGCTAAGTAAGCCCATGAAAAGCTTGTCAACGTCATTAGCTGTGAAGCAGGTTCCTAATTACCAATCCCAAGGGATGACTCCCACTGCGCGGAGAACAGCAGAGATCATCACCATGGCAACCCCAGGTAATCGTCATCCAAACACTTCTGCCTACTGCATCTTGGGCTGCAGTTTTATTACTTTCCCAAGTTCAGGAAGACAGAACACACACACGTGCAAGAAGTTATATGAAGTAGATTAACAAGGGACAAAAGAAGCCTACCATTCACTGAGAATCAGTCCCCCAAGGCTCAGGATTGCTGAGCAGGGTGAAGTCCTGATTATGCACGCCCATCTCGCGTCACAGCTGAGATACCCTGAAAGGCAGCCTTCCCTGGGTTAGATACTTCAAGAGCATACAAATTACTGGGCTAAAGCCTTGAAGGACATTCTGTTCATAGGGGAGAGAGAAGCAGAGCCCAGGGCCCAGGCTGTCCCCAGCAGTTCTTCCCAGTCCAAGATGTTACATTCCCTAGTAGGGACAGGAACAAAGTGTGGGTATTTCAGACAAGTCCTCCCTATTTCAGGATGTTACATTCTTGGAGCATTCAACAGTTATTTTGAGAATTACAACCAAGAAGAGGAGGGAGAGGCTGGGTTGGCCAAAGCTGAGGACTGCCTAGCATTAGCCACGAGGGAACTGCAAGTCACAGCCACGTGAAATACCAACTCATACCCGCTAGGATGGCTATAACCAAAAAGAGGATGGTGTTAAATTGAATTACATTTGGTGTAAAGATGCCTCCATAGCGATTTTAAGTTTGGCCTACAGGTTTCTTCATACATCCGGATCTGTAACCTAAATTAATGTGTAGATAGACTATAACCTACTCTTGTAACAAATGGCGGAGTCTCAGCCAATTGGGAGCAGCCAACTGTTCATATCACGTTCAAATAAGGCAAAGGTTGAACTGTAACCCGTCTAGTTTCCTCACTTCTGTTCTCTGCGTATCACTTTTCTTCTGTCCGTGAATGGTATCTGACCACCCGGCATCCCTGGAATCACTCAGAACCTATTTTGGTTCTGGGTACCCCCCAATTTGGGAATCATTCCTTGCTCACTTAAACTCTATTAAATTTAATTTGTCTAAAGTGTTTAACAGATTGGCGTCAGAAGTGAGATCAGAAATAGAGCTTCCAAGGAGCCCAAGGAGCAATGAGTGACCAAGTGAGGTACCTACCAGGCCCTTTGTGTCCACTGCTTACTCACAGCAGCTGGGATCATGAGTAAGTTTTCTTTCAGATTCCAAAGCTCCCCTGATTTGTGTTTTGAGCTATTTAAGGTTTATTATCCAGTTTGTTTTTTGTTTTGAGCAAATTTTTCAGACTTCAGACTTAGCTCAGAACTTGATTCTGGAATCATGAATAAAAGCCCATCTTTAAGATCTTTAAGCTAAATTTCTTATTTTAGCTCTTGACAGTTTTGGTGAAGCAATGGGAGGTGACTTCTGAGGCCCCTTGTGGATTGCTGGATAAGTGCCACTGACCCATTCTGAGGTCCCCTGTCTTCCTCACTGAGCCCTGAGGGTTGTGAGTTCCTCTTGAGCCAGACACTGCTCTTTTCGCATTGAGCCTCCAATCTTTTTTTTGGCTTTTGAATCAAGGATTTTGTGTTATGAGAGGACAGATGGATTTCTGGGATTCATAGTGGCTGACGCATCAAAACTGGACTGGCTTCTGAGTTGGACTGGATTTAGACAATTAACTGAAATGGACTCAGGAGGCCTCAGATATCTGACCCAGTTAGGCAGAAGAAACTAAACTGAGTTCATGGTCAAATAGGAGTATCATAATTCAAAAAGTCTGAGACTCTACCTTTTGGGACTCGGCTAATTTTATATATTAAAATTGCAAGCCCATATTGTGTGCATTTTAGAATTAACCTCAGTAGAAATAACTCAGAATTAAAACGGCCACAATGGGAAAGTTTCAACTTGGATAAAATTATTTACTTATGAGGTACATCAGGAAAGAAGGCATTGAAAACCCCAGAAAAACAACAGAATGCATTCTCTAACTGATACATGAGGGCATCAAAAGAGTAAACGAATGGAAATTTGCTTTCTTAAAAAGTTCTTTGCAAAAGGCTAATGAAAAGTTAAAATAACAACTGAAGATGTTATGACAGATGTCTGCACTCTGACTGAACCAACCCCAACCGCTCTTTTCTATATCCCTCTTTACCGCAACACCCTGAGTCCATCAATCTCTTTGCCCAATTACTTTTTCATTCTGAAGATAATAAAAAAGAGGAAGTTAGTAGTAGGGAATGAGCATTTTTTGCAAGTTCCACATGCTATGGAAAGTTTATTATAAAATTTGTATTTTTCAGTAAGTAGACTAACGTGAAATTATTATTTCGTTAACTTCTAAACCAAATTTAAAACAGTGCAACTTACTTAAGCGTGCTGCTCTGCTGCCTCTCCCAGACAACGGTGAAGACCACAAATGTGTGTGTAGTATGAGAACCAGGGGCCCTTTGTGTTGATTGACTCCATTGGATAATCCTGAGTAAATACCTTCTGTTGATGGGCTTTATATCAAAAATTCAGAAAGCAGATACCAGGCAGGGTATACTGACTCAACACAGCAAGTCTTTATCATTGTTCAAGGCATTTTTTTCTTGGCCATCCTGTCTTAACTGGGCCTTTACCCACACCCTCTGGGTTTCGTTAAATGATGGTATTTCAGCCTAAAGTCTCAGCTATGTGCTTTTGAGATGCACGTTTTCTACCTTGATTTGCCTAGGAAAGGCACATTTAGGGTAAAAACATATATGATTATTAAAATTAACATAAGTAAAGCAGACAGTGGTAGGGTCAAAACAAAGGTTAAATCTACTATAGACCAGAAGGACCCTTACAAATCTCCCAAACCTGTCTGCTCTATTTACCCCAGTTTGGAGAAATTTTAAGTCGGGAGGCAGAAATTATAATAAGCAACCTAGCTAACTGTTGCTCCTGGCAACGATCAGACAGGTCAATAAAGAAAAGGCAAGGGTCCTTGACTCAGCCCCTTGCTAGAATGGGATAAAAGTTGGTAGATGTGGCTCAGCACCCGTAGCACAGTGGTTATAGCACCAGCCACATACACCGAGGGTGGTGCATTTGAACCCAGCCCAGTCCAGCCAAATAATAATGACAACTGCAACAAAAAATAGCCAGGCATTTTGGCGGGAGCCTATAGTCTCAGCTACTTGGGAGGCTGAGGCAAGAAAATCACTTAAGCCCAAGAATTTGAGGTTGCTGTGAGCTGTGACACCACAACACTCTCTACCAGGGGTGACATAGTGAGTCTCTGTCAAAAAAAATTATAAAATGTTGCCAGATAAAGTTGTAGTTTCAAGATTCTTTTTCAGTAATTTAAAGTCTTAAAGTCATAATAAATTAGGTAATAGCAAGTAAAAGATACTTATAAAGTGTTTGATTCATTTTTAATTAAGTATGACATCATTAGGCAAAGCTAACTAAATCTATTTGATTGCCTTAGTCAAAGATATTGTGCATTGATAGCAATCAGATCCACTTCTGCTGAAAAATATCAGTTGATTCTTCATGAAATAGTCACTGAAAGGCCTATACCCTTAGTAATAAAACCTCATATAGCTTCTGCACTCTCTTAAAATCTGATATGACTAAATGCCACAATGCTTTGTGCCAAAAGTATGTTTTTACCAAGGAAGCTTTTGATCCACTGACCAAGGACAATCAACCCCCTGATGGTTTAATAGGAGTGTCCAACCTGTGGCCCATGGGCCACACACTAATTTTGTGAGAACTTTTTTTGCTTATCTGTGGTATCAGATACCATGAAAAGTATGCATGGACCTTTTTATTTGCTAATCAGCATTCGTTAGTGTTTGTGTATTTAATGTGTGGTTCAAGACAACTGTTATTCTTCCAATGTGGAACAGAGAAATAAAAGGTTGGACACCCGTGGCTAGAACCTGGAGACTGGGTCTTCTGGAAATAACACCAGGAAAAGACTACCCTTGAACTCGGTGAAAGGGATTATACCAAGTTCTTCTTATCACCCATATGCAGCAAAACTTTGGTACCTCAATCTTTGGGTTGATAACTTCACAACTCAGAAGGGCCCTCCAGATTCTTGGAACTATACATCTGTTGAAATTTCTCTCCAATAGCAGATGGCACCCGAGGCATGGACAGCTTTCCCAAGATCATGTATGAAGACTTCTCTGCCACCATGGAGCTCTTCTCTTAATTTTTCCTTGCTTTTGCCTACCTCTTTTACTTGGCAGGATAATGCTGTAATTAAAATTTCGCTACCAGTAGCTTCTGTGAGTAACTCAACAGAGTATTAGACCTGTCATACCAAACGCAGATCTTTACATGACCTGGGGGACGCTGTAGGCCCCCCAGTGGATAACTTTAGCAGCATAACTATTGTTCAAATTGTACTAATGGTAAGATTTCTAGACCCACTTGTTCTCACTCCCTGTTTTAATTTAACCAGTAGTGGAATACAATACCAATAAGCATATCACAAGACCCATTTGCCCCAAAAGCCCAAATGAAATTTCTTGCAAACTCACTTCATGTACCAGGGCATCGTGGCACTCTTTAAAACTGTAGTAACACTGCCTCAGACCCTGGACTAGAAACTGCTAACTCCACCATTCCAAATAATGTATCCACAAACAACAGAACTAAAAAAGGGGCCCTGTACTCACCCAAGGGGTATCCTTTTACTTGTGGAGGAGTTCGTGGCCAGTCTCATGCATGGGGAACCTTGGTGGATGGAAGATGAAGGGCCAGTGTGGGACAACAATTTTGATGGTAACTTTGTTGCTCCATAATGAATCAGAAACAGAGGCTCAGCACCTGCAGCTCAAGTGGCTAAGGTGCCAGCCACATACACCTAAGGTGGTAGGTTCAAATCCAGCCTGGGGCCCACCAAACAACAATGATGGCTGCAACTAAAAAAATAGCCATGCATTGTGGCAGGTGCCTGTAGTCCCAGCTACTTGGGAGGCGGAGGCAGGGGACTTGCTTGAGCCCAGGAGTTGGAGGTTGCTGTGAGTTGTGATGCCACTGCACTCTACCCAGGGGGACAGCTTGAGGCTCTGTCTCAAAAAAAAAAAAAATCAGAAACAGAACACTGGTACACCCGTCTTAACCTCCGTCATGGGTCACAGAGCATACTGCAAGGTGGCATTAACCATTCTGAATGGAAATCATTTGTTAGGTTTTCTTTTGCCATGGCTTGGAAATGAGGCAATGATTAGAAATTTATTCTTCAAAATAGACGGTCTAACAGATTCTATTTGCAGGCTATAGTTACGCAACACACTGCTTTGAAGTCTCTTGCTAAAGCTGTGCTGGATAATAGAATTGCTCTAGTTCACCTACCGGCCGAGCAGGGAGGAATCTGTGCAGCTGCTGACACTTCTTTCTGCACATGGACAAAATATACTGAGGGTTATAGAGACTGAGTTGCAAGAGATTAATCAACAGGCTAATGGGTTAAAACAGGAATATTCCTCATCTGACTCATACTTTGGTCTATTCAATTCAGTTGGTTTGGTTCATGGAGTCTCTGGCTAAGGAACCTAATCCAAACTCCTGGCATCCTTCTGATAGACATAATGACCTCCCTGCTGTGCTGTATTCTTTCAGAAGTTTTAAATGTTTACATGCAGTCATCTATCAAATGGTCTTCAACTAGAATGACAAAAATGCAAAAAAAAAAAAAAGTGTGATTATGAGGACCCCACAACCTATGAATAATGGCTGAGACTGGAAACTCAAAACTATGGTAACTAAGAATATTGCTAATGCCCTAGGTTTGGGGCACACTGTCATCTGGGCGGGGGGACCTGAGCAATAGGGGGAACTGTTAAACAAAATTATGAGAGGCCATTGTTTTGGACTGAGCTCCTGCAATAGGCCCCAACAGACCACACCCAATCAAAATGGAGCCTCTCACGCAGAGGTCCTCAAACTTTTTAAACAGGGGGCCAGTTCACTGTCCCTCAGACCGTTGGAGGGCCGGGCTGCAGGCCCCAGGACGAGTTGGCTGCTAAGCAGGACAGGCAGCGGCAGCAAAAACACCCGGCAGGCGGGATAAATGTCCTAGGCGGGCCGCATAGGGCCTGTGGGCTGTAGTTTGAGGACACCTGATAGGAAACATAATCAAACTGAAATTTTAAGGATGCAGATAGATCCCAAAACACCAATTTTATCCCCCTGAAAACAGGAGATTCTTACAACAGCAGACCCCTTCTGTTGTAAGCTTTACAAAAAAGTAACCTGGAGTAACTTAATGTGAACTAATCAGGTTTTTTTATTGTTCTGTTTTCTTTTTCCCACCTTATAAAAACCCACTGCTCTGCTATTTCCCAGTGGAATTTGAGACCAAATAAGTTCACTGTGATGGTGATGGGGAGTGATGTCAATAACAGCTGACACAGGCTCTTTCTCTATCCAGTGTGTTCTGAGATGTGTGTATCATGAAAGGGAGAAAGAGTGGTGAAAGTGTCATCACTGGTTTTACTACCCACCGTAACCAACACAATTCCCTGAAAAGAAAATCGTCTGGGGCCTGTTTCACACTATGGAATCAGACCCTCCCCTACTTGACCCTCTAATTCCTTTCTAGAGTCCTTTCACCTCTAATTAGTGCTTGTTTTGCAGGAGGTTGTAACTTCTGGAGGGATTCAGCTGGCCCCTTCCTCTCCAGAGGACCCCCAAGTTCATGGTACTCCTTGCTCTTGTTCCCCTTAGTACCCAGAATAGGGAGCATCACTGGCATGAAAGGTGCTGCAGGGTGCGTGCAGGTTGCCCGTCAGCAGCAGCTGGAGAAGCTGCATTTTTCAAGGACTGATCAGATTTGACTGGGCAGAAAGACAGGGGAGCCCTGATGGGCAAAGCAAAAGTGGCAGGTGAGCAGTCTGCTTGGCTGCTACTTAAAAGCAAGACAGATTCACTCACCAAGCAATTTAAAACAACAGGGGAGAAAGAGGTGTGCAAATGAGCTAAGTGAACTCGGCTGCCACTGTAGAAAACAAACTAGCGCCCCCCCCCCATAGGTGGTGATGCAAAGAACGGTCTCAGACGCGAGTCCTGCCAGAGTCGATGGCTGTGTCCAGAGTGTGCGTGCTATGAGTCCTTTCTGAATCGTGAATCCAGTTCAAAATAACATCAGATACGTTACACTTGAAAGCCCGAATTTCCAGGAGAATGAAGAGACAGAAAGTTGTTAGGTGCCCTTGACTGTAATCCCTGCTTAAAGCTGCCCCAGCTATTTCCATGTAGAATTAAAAGCCAATGTTTTCTTAATAAGAAAGACTTGCTCCCCCTTCCTATCAAAGAGGGAATGGTTTTGAAGGAGAGAAGTGAAACCAAAAAAAAAAGGGCAGTTCTCATTTGTATTGTGAAATGTGAAAATAAAATTGTTAACTGTTTTAGTTTAAAAAAAATTTAAAAAATCCCTTCGGTAGAAGGAGCTGTTCCATTTTGAAAAAGAATGGTGCCCCATAAAAATATTGCCTCTTTGCAATGACCCAGGTCACTCTGCCCTGAATACTCAAGTTGAGGCAGCCAGCACTTGCAAGAGACAGGATGAAATACTCAGTCAAGAATTGAATAGACCTAAGGACAGAAGGTGTGACCAATCTCCTTGTTCTGCCCTCAATGTGATACCCCTTTCCCAGGAATGAGCAAAGAAATTACGTGAAAAACAGCCATTCCAACCTACATGGAGGCCACACCTACGCTGTGTTTGATTTTTGTGTTTTTTTTTTTCTTTTTTATTCCTGGCTTTTCTCCCGGGAAATCCCCAGAGAGCTTTTTGATAGTTTTGTTGAGACGGAGTCTGCCACTACCTAAATAACCCTGAAAACTATCCCGTCTCTTCCATTTTTCTTCCTTTTCACAAACTGCCTGTGAGTCATCCTTTGTTCTAAGGACTACAAATGTAGTCAGTAATAGAAAAGCCTCATTGGGTGATCTAATCAAACAGTTCCCTTTTGATGACAAGAATAGGGGTGAGGGTAATGTTTGTGCGTATTAGAGAGAGAGAGAAAAAAATCCTCCAGCGGGTCTCAAAACAGACTGGTAAGGAGCAAGCTACCCAGATAGCTGAACCGAGGAGAAAGATTCCAGGACAGCCTAGTAATTATGCACGTTTTCTAAAAACCCATAATAGATACCTGTTCAGTCGGAAAGGCTGACTTCCTGTTTTGTCTGGCTTGTCATTTTGTATGAGAAGAAAATAATATTTCCTCTCGGTGCTTCAGTTTTCTCATACAACCCTCAATCTAGTTCCAACAACTATTAGCTATTAGAACTACAGCAAGACTTTAATTTTAGGCTCTGTCAGGCAACAGCGAAATAGTCCTTAAGGAAAGGAAAAATGTTTTGAACTTCAGTTGAAGTTTAATAGTTAAGAATTCGGCTTGTATTTTTAAACATAGTATGTCCACACACTTTAAAGATATAATATTAAAGAGTACGGGGGCGGGGGGGAGGTGGTGCCTGTGGCTCAAAGGAGTAGGGCACTGACCCCATATGCCGGAGGTGGTGGGTTCAAGCCCAGCCCTGGACAAAAACTGCAAAAAAAAAGGTACAGAGGGTGTTTCCCCTAATGTTCCTCTAGGTCCACATTTTACCAAATGTTTTCTTTCTCTCTTTCCCAAGCCCACTTCCCCAGTTATAAAGATTTTTTTATTTGATAAATTTAAAAAATGATCGTTTCATACATGCAAATGCCTTACCATAAATATGATGTTTAGGGAGCATTAATAAAATATTCCGAATGTGACCTGAAAAGGCTTCCTCTGAAATGATAGGACTGTGTTATCAGACAAATAATCACCAGAAACTGTTTGCTGTTAAGTTACAAGCTGTATCTTGTAAGCGCAGTTCGGAACTGCAAGAACCAGCTTTTCTTTTCAATGCCACAAAGAGGAATTTTATAGAAGATGGCAGAAAGGTTCAGACTTGTAGAAAGGCCACTGTCGACACTGACGGAGGCAGTTCCCCCCAGTGCTCCTGCCCCGGAACATTCTGTCATCTACTCATCCTGTGCTGAGCCCCAGGAGGACATCCTGAGAGCCTCTCACCCCTCCCTTTCAGCAACCAGGAACAGGGAAGCACCCACTGCCACCTTAGTATTAGGTCAAATCCCAACAGCCCTCTGCGATGACAGAGGACACCAAGACTTAAACAGAAGTCTCATCCTTTCATCGGGTACTTTGCATACATCTTTAATCACTGATTCAAATCACCCCTGGAAAGTATCTTCAGTATTTAATATTGTAATGGAAAGACTGTTTGCACAGAGTCTCAGAGAGAAAGAATGCCAAAGAAAGGTCATGACAAGTTTCTAAAGTGACTCTGTCACTATAATTTTCAGCTCATAACATAAACATAGCAGACCTCCCTCATTGACCACCTCCCTAAGTTGACCTAATTTTCAGAGACTGGACATGCAGCACGTGCCCATATCAGTCCAGGAGGCCTAGTCCCCTGTGTTGACCACCTCACTTCTGTGTTGACCAGTTGGTTACAATCCCTTGAGTGGCCAACTTACAGAGGTTCTACTGTGATATGAATAGATTGCCTTTGATAGCACTTTTCTAAGTGTCACAATGATCCTGAAAGTGGATTTAGTAGGCCACTTTCTGGTGAGGAAATAAATTCAGAGAAGGTAAACAAGCCGCTTGAAGTCTCCTATCTTGTACATTACAAAGCCAGTTCTCAGCCTGGGAGTCCTGGCTCCACCCAGGGCTCCTTCCACCCTTCCCTCCACTCTCACCAATGAATGCTACTTTAGTGGGAGGCGCACAGCTCACAGGGAAAAGAAGGGTAGGAGGAAGGGCAGGAGAGGCCAGCCCACCCAAGGGCCCTCAGCCCAGGGTGCCTGCCACTGCTAAAGCTGCTCAGTCTCAGTCTTGAGGGGAGACGGAAGGGCACCCTCAAAGCCGAGCCTGTTCACTACCTCACTGACCCCAAACAGCGCCCTTCAAAAGTCTGAACAGGACAACAGAGTTTCCCAAAGACTCCAGGGCTCTTTAGTTTCTTCAAGCAAAAACTGAATGCTGTAGCAGCGGCCAGGAGCCCTTGCTTGTACTGAGCTCATTCATTCATTCGTTCATTCACACATTCATTCATTTTCTGCCCCTCCTTACTCAGTAGTATAAGCTCCATGAGGGCAGGAATTTTGTCTGTTCTGTTCACTGATACATCTTACTAGAATGTCTGATGTATTATACACACTGAATAAAAATATGTTGAATAAATACCCAGATCCTATAAATCTTCCCCTGTTTTGACTAAATTACATCTCATTGCTCGGTATTTACAAGGCTATGGGCAAAACCCCCAGAAGACAAGGGAAATAGGGCGACGGTGGAGTGGTACCCGGAGGCAGTGCTCTGGGTGCCAGGGGCCTTCCTGAGATTTAGGGGAAACAGCTCCGTGCCAACAATCATTTTCCAAAATAGCCCCTGAAAAGGGGGGAGTAGTTGGTTATAGTATAACTTAGTATTTCATTGTTTTTAAAAAAAATCTCTAGATAGTCTTTTGAGACAAAACTTAATCAATTTTGATATTAAAGCAAATGTGTATCATAATTCATAACTGAATCGATAAAGGAAACTGGCACGATAGATATTGATTACAACTGCTGTCCTAAATACTTAGCAAAGAAGAGGTTCCCCACTGAAATATTGCATAGTTTTAAACAGTGAATAAGATCCAAGTCTTGGGGGTCTGAGAGTGGAGTCTGGGGCTGGCGGCACCAGGGAGGGAGCAGAGAAGAGGGAGGGAGAGAAGGAAGAAGAAAGATCAATTGGTCAGGCAGAGATGATGGAGTTTGTTGAGAAGGGGCTGCCTTAAGTGATGGGCACAGATTTTTAACCTAATATTCAAACACACACACACACAAAAATCAACTCAATTCTCTAAGGTATTTGATTAAGTACCCAAAAACTGGATATGAGAAGCTTTATTTCAGTAATGTTTAGAGAATGTGCTGTTAAGTGTGACCCAGTTTTTGTTCTGTTTTGTTTTTTATAGAGACAGAGTCTCACTCTATTGCCCTCAGTAGAGTGCTATGGCATCACACAGCTCACAGCAACCTCCAACTCCTGAGCTTAGGCGATTCTCTTGCTCAGCCTCCTGAGTAGCTGGGACTACAGGCACCCACCATAACACCCGTCTATTTTTTTGTTGCAGTTTGGCTGGGGCCGGGCTTGAACCCGCCACCCATGGTATACAGGGGCCGGTATCCCATCTGCTGAGCCACAGGGGCCACCCAAGTATGACCGAGTTTTTAAGTGTATAGTATTTTGTGTTTTATTTACTTAGAAAATGCTTCAGGTAATTGCCTAGTACACAAAGACCTAAGATCCCCTCTAAGCAGATCTCCATCACACCTCGTCATTGGAAGCAATGGTGTCCTGGAGCTGGTTCTAGTCACACCAGCCTAGTGTGCCAACTGTGCACATCTCTTCCCAACTCTGAGTTCAGAGACAACACATTGGTAGCTTGAAAATGGCCATAAGAGTGAGAAAGTAAGAGTATTTAGATCACAGAAATTACCAAACACCATAAAGCAGGGCCTGATTTTTTCAGAGAACCAATTGTTAAACATTTCTTAACACACCATTATTTCTTTGAATAATAGAAATGTAGGGGGGTTGATCATCCAGGACCTTGGAGAAAAGAGTGTGAGGGTGTCTATCTTTCATGGAGTTTAGTAAAAGCTCCCTCTCTTCCTGGTAAGTAGAACTGGAAGGGTGTGGGGATGAGGAGATCCATCAGCATAAGGTACTCAAGCTTCTTTTGGACAGAAGGAATTATAATGCCCCACCACTGCTGAAATTCATGTTAAGATTTGTTAGAGAATCATGGTTCAATCTCAAGCAAAACCAAATACAGCAGAACCTCTGTAAGTTGGCCACCCAAGAGACTATAACAAACTAGTCATCATATAAAGGTGGTCAACATAAGGAACTAAGCCTACTGTATTGGTACATACAGGTGGTGCATGTCTGGTCTATGAAAATTAGGTCAACTCTGCAGGGAGGTGGTCAACTATGGAGTTTCTCCTGCATTGGCAAAGGGCAAGGATGTCATGATATAAAATCACTGTGCAGTTGAGACCAGCTCAGATGCAACAGGAAGTCCTTGAGGATTTGAAAGGGGGATATCAGTGTCCCAGCCGTGTCATTTCCTGCTTTGAGAATCCATGACTATGAACTTGAAACTAAAGTCTAACCACCTCTGTAATACTCCAGAGGGTACCAAAGTCGTGTGTTCATAGCACAGAATTGGTCTTCAAGAGCAACACTGTTATGGAACACAAAGCAACGGGCAGTAGAGGAGGGACATTAGTTTCTGGTGCTACTCCTGCCTGGCATTCAAAGGGAGGATCAAACCACTCCAGCTCCAGTAAGCCCTTGGAGGTTCTCAACCATTAAGGCAGTTGGGAGGGTGTATCTCACAGAATAGAATTCAAGAGGGAGGTAACTGGGTTTCTTGCTACTAAGAAAATATGGCTGTTTATGCCATTATATTCTACACAGAGAAGATTTTTTTGTGTGTATATATAGGAAAAATACATTCAAATATTAAGAATGACCATCACTAGATGGAGATATTGTTGATGATTTTATTCTTTATATTTTCTTTTCTACAATTATTGAAGAAAAGTAAAACCTAAGTGTTGGGGGTCAGAGGGTCCCAGTTTCCTGAACCCAGTTGACCTGGTTTGATTACTCAGCTGAGCTAGAAAGTTCAACAGAGGCACGGTGGTAATTGAAAGCAAAAGTGAGTGAAAATTGAAAATAAAACTGGAACAACACAGGTCACGTGAATAGAAAGCAAAAGTAACCTGCACAAGTTTCGGAGTAACAAAGAGAAATTTTATCTAGGAACAAAGGGAAAGCTTACTTCCGAAGAGAGTTGGAAGTGGGACCCTCTCATGAAGGAGAGGAAGTAGGAAAGACACAAAGGCCACATAGAGTCACAAATACCCCCTTTCTCTCCATAGGAAATCGGTTACAGTTTTATTCATTGGCCTCTTTGTTCCTCCAGGTATTATTGGCCCTTTCTATTGGTCATTGATTATTGTCTCTTTCTATGGGCCATTGGTTACCTAGGTTACATCATACCCACATTCTCTTCCCCTTTTTGGTGGGAGTTGCTGAGTGAGGACTGTTCCTCTGGGCCCTCCAGACTTCCTTGTTCAATAGGCCAGGCTTTCCTCCCCCTTGAAGCCTCTTTCTTTGTGTCCCTTCTCACTAAACCTGTGTCTCTTATTATTATATCAAAAACACTCATGTTCTAGCTCAGTGTCTGTAGCACAGTTGTTATGGTGCCAGCCACATACGCTGAGGGTGGCAGGTTCAAACCTGGTCCAGGCCAGCTAAACAACAATGACAATTGCAACAAAAAGTAGCCTGGCATTGTGGTGGGCGCCTATAGTCCCAGCTACTTCAGAGACGGAGGCAAGAGAATCATTTAAGCCCAAGAGTTGGAGGTTGCTGTGACCTGTGACGCCTCTACCAAGGGTGACATAGTGAGACTCTGTCGCCAAAAAAAAAAAAATAATAATTAAAATTAAAGTTCCTCCAATGAAAGTGTCAAGGAAAAGAAGCCATACTCAGTAAAATAATGTAAGGAGGTTTATTCTGAGCCAAAGCTGAGGACCATAATCCAGAGCTACAAACGAGAAGCCTCAGTAAGCAACTCGTGGTGCTCAGGTTACAGTTTGGTTTTATACATTTTAGGGAGACAGGAATTATAGGTGAGGTCATAAATCAATACCTGAAAAACATACACTCGTCTGGCCCAACAGGGCGGGCTATCTGGAAGCAGGGAGTTACAGGTTATACGTGGGTATGAGGATTCCTTAGCTGACAATTGGCGGAAAGAGTTAGGCTTTGTGTAAGAGACCAGGAGTCAATGAAAGGGATGCTTAAGATGAAGGGTCTGTTAACTAGAGACAAAGTGCGGACAGATCAAGTGCTTTGTTACATATATTGAAGACCTGCAGGTAGGTCTTGGTTAGCCTTAGGCCAGTTAGTGAGTCACAAAGGACATTTCTAAGAAGGGGAGGGGACATAGTGAGGCACGTCTGATCTCCTTTCCGATGGCCAGTAACTCAGTTTTAGGATCCTCTTGGCCAACAGGGCGTCCAGTCAGTCAGCTGCTTAGGGGGAGCCTTAATTTATGTTAGTTGGAGGTGCCTTTAGCTCAGCAGGTAGGGCACCAATCACACACACTGAGACTGGCTGGTTCCAACCAGGCCCAGGCCAGCTCAAATCAACAATGACAACTGCAACAAAAAAATAGTCAGGTGTTGTGGTGGGCACTTGTAGTCCCAGCTACTTGGGAGGCTGAGGCAAGAGAATCGCTTAAGCCCAAGAGTTGGAGGTCGGTGTGAGCAGTGATACCACAGCTCTCTACCAAGGGCGACGTGGTGAGACTCTGCTTCAAACAAACAAACAAAAAAAAGATTTTATGTTAGTTCACTGAAGGAAGCTGCCCCTAGACCCAGAGGTTTTTGCCTTTAGGGTGAGTGGACCGATCCTACAATCCAGACCATTCTCTAGCCCGTGCTGAAGGGGCTGCTCCACTGAAGGCATGGTGAGGGTGGGGGTGGCAGCTTTGGAGCTCAGCTGTACACAGAGCCTGAGGCTTACAAAGGTGATGGGCAAAAAGCCACCAGACTCAGCAAGAAGGGGAAGAAGAAAAGCTCAGTCACAGACAAGATCAGAGACTACCAGCCCCAAGGAGCACCAGGAAGGTCCCTGACACCAGCTGGAACTGCATGATATGTGGTTGGAACTAATCTTTTAATCTTCTTCTTAAATGTCTTTTATGTTATGTTTTTACAATTAAAAAAGTAAAAAGCGAAAACAAGATTGGTCAGCAGGCACTAGACCTCTGAGTATGATCTGAAGTAGGTAGGCACTCTACAATCAAGAGGACTTTCGTGCCTGACGTCTGTGGTTCCACCTCCCAGTCCAGTTCCCTTACGCCAATGACAGGCTTCTCCGTGAGAGACGGAGCCACCAGCAGGAACCGCTCAGCCACAGGCTTGAATAACTCTCTACATGCTAACACGAATCAGTGAGATCTAAATTGAAATGTGTGGTTGAATGGCTTTCTGAGAATGCCCTGCACCTCTAATTCTTGCAGAAGTTAAAACCTCCTTCAGGGAAAGAAAAAAAAGGACTCATGTGGATGGCTATCCCCTCCTCACCCCCCCACCCCCCGCCTTTCACAGAGCTAACACGGCAGAGAACGGACTCTGTTGCTGATGGAATGGGAAATGGGATTTGAGAAAACAGGATGTTCTTTAGAAAGTGAGATCTGAGGCCATACTTCTGTATTCGGGGGTGCCACTCCGTGGGGCAGCAGGGAGGCGGGCAGCAGGGAGGGACACGGCAGGGCCCAGCAGCTGGACTGCCCCTGGCTTCGCTGCTGCTTGGCCTCAGAACTCTCCTCTGACAAGTCATTTAAAATCATTTAAAATCTGCTATATATATATATTAGTTTTTGGCTGGGGTCGGGTTTGAACCCGCCACCTCCAGTATATGGGGCTGGTGCCCTACTCCTTGAGCCACAGGCACTGCCCAATCTGCCTAAATTTTTTTTTAAATAAAGAAAAAAAATCTACCTCAGGACCATTCATCCAGGAGAGAAAGGGGGAAGAAGTCATCTTTCAGCCCCCGTCTCCAGCTGAAGATCCACTTCATGGAGTCTTATTGGCCCCACACTCCCAGGGTGTGACCCTGGGCAGGCACCACAGCAGGCTTCACAGCTTCCTGTGCCATCAACAGGGAAGTCCCTGGAGAGAAGGCAAGTGGTCTGAGGCACAGGCGCCAAGCAGGACACTCAGATGGCCCTGGCATGAGGTTCAGTTGTGACCCTGAATAGCTGATCACCACTGCAGCCTCTGGAACTGGAGACAAGCATTAAAAAAATATCTACTACAGGAAGAAGCACCCAAAGAGTCATAGCATAATGTGAGCAGGAGATAAGATTGTAGAGGGGGGTAAGGATTAGTGAAGAGGGAATTCTTAGTCATTACTAAGAAAACCCTGTCTGAACCCTGGTGACATATAAATGATTGGGATCCACTGTGTGAGGCAACTTTCAGGGAGTTAGGGGATTCACTCCAAACCCCATGGAGGCATTCGGCACTCTAGAAAGGAGTGTATGAAAAGAAGAAATTTGGCTTGACACCTGTAACACAATGGTTATGGCGCCAGCCACATACACCGAGGGTGGTGGGTTCGAACCTGACCCAGGCCAACTAAACAACAACTGCAACAAAAAATAGCCGGGCATTGTGGTGGGTGCCTGTAGTCCCAGCTACCTGGGAGGCGGAGGCAAAAGAATCTCTTAAGCCCAAGAGTTTGAGGTTGCTGTGAGCTGTGATGTCACAGCACTCTACCCAGGGCAACAGCTTGAGATTCTGTCTCAAAAAAAGAAAGAAAGCGTACATGATTTTATGGAGAGAGATGAAAGACACACTCTGTGTGATATAATATGTAAACTCACCAACTGAGGATGTTTGAGGATGAAGAAATGATAGGCGTGTATAGGGCAAAGAAAAGAAATATCAGGAACATTGGATTTCCTACCAAGTAATAATATCTTTTTAGCTTGTATTACTTTTCAGAATCAGACAAACAAGTCGTATTAGCTTTTTTCAGGTAGGAAAATTAGAAATACAAATAAGCAAAAGAAAAAAAAGAAGAAGAAGAAAGGAAGTGAGGAGGGAAAGGAGGGGGGAGGAGAAAACAACAACCTCAGTACCTGGGAAAAAACACGATCAGTATTTCACTCTATAAGCCTTCCTACCTGTATTTATGCTGGGTTTTTATTCAGTGTGTTTTTATTTTTTTAAACGAAATCACACTCTTTTTGTAGCCATTCTTCACTAGAGAGTAATTATGAATGGGCAGTTATTTTCAGTTGGAGTTAGGAGCCACATGGAATGCTATATTCAAATGCACCTGAAACTTTATCAGTTACAGCAGAACCTCCATAGTTGACAACTTCCTACTTTGACCACCTCCTTAAGTTGACCTAATTTTCATAGACTGGCATGCACCACATACAGTGTCAGTACAGTAGACCTAGTTCCTTATGTTGACCAGCTTAGAACAGTCCCTTGAGTGATCAACCCACAGAGCACCCCATAGACATTCATCCCTCTAGGATATGTTTCTCCAGAGCCTTGAATCAGACTCACCTTCTGATGAGCCACGTTACTGGTGGGAGCATGATAATCCCTGAATGTGCTGCGGAGTGGAGGTTAAGAATGAACCTGCATGTGTAATCTGTATTGAGAAACATATTGTGGAAATGAAGACTGACCATGGCAGTAAGGAGCACGTGTTTGCAACAAGACAGTTTTCTAACTGGACTCAGCAGTTTACCCTCTCTAGATTTTGCATAATGCTCCCCTCCCTCATCTCCATCCGCTTCTTTTTGCATGCTCTAGAAAGAGAAGTTAAACTTCACAAGACAGATAGGCAAATATCTTCTCCTATTCTGAAGGTTGTCTGTTTGCTTTAGTTGTTGTGCCCTTAGTTGTGCAGAAGCTTTTTAGCTTGATCATGTCCCATTTATTTTGGGGTTAACTGCAATTGCCAAGGGGATCTTCTACAAGAAATCTTTTTCCAAGGTTGACATCAAGAGTTTTTCCCAGACTTTTTTCTAGAGTTTTTATCATTTCATGTCTTAAATTCAAATCTTTTTTATCCAGTGAGAGTCAATTTTTGTGAGTGGTGGCAGCCCAGTTTCAGTCTTGTGTCTAACCTGTTCTTATTATATAGGAGTTCTTTTCCTTGGTGATATGAATGCTTTTGTTTGGTTTATCAAAGGTCAGATGGCATTATGCATCTGGGGTCGTCTCTAGGTCTCTATCCTTTTTCTTTTAATTGTTTGGGATTCGTTGAGGGTACAAAGAATTAGGTTACACTGATTGCATTTGTTAGGTAAAGTCCTTCTTATAATTGTGTCCTACTCCCAAGAGGTGTTAGTTAGGTTCTCTATTCTATTCCATAGATCTATGTCTCTATTTTTGTGCCAGTACCATGCTGTTTTGATCACTATAGACTTGTAGTGTAACCTGAAGTCTGGTAATGTGATGCCTCCAGATTTGTTTTTATTTCTCAGAATTGTGTACCTATTTGGGTTCCCACCCCACTCCCCAGTTCCATATAAAATGCAGTACTATTTTTTCAAGTTCTTTAAAGTATGACATTGGTGCTTAAATGGGGACTTAATCATTTGTACCCTCATATTACTCTGAAATAGAAAAAAAAAAATTCACAAGACAGTTTAAGACAATGAACAGAACAAGGTTTCCTCAGACCCTGCACCCTCAGACCTTGGACCCAGATGGCCCAAGACAGAAGGAATCTAACCAAAATCCTTTTGCTTTAATTAAAAAAAAAAAAAAAAAAAACTTGGGAATACATTTAATGAAACTTTCTCACCTGTGATTTCTGGATGTAGACTTGTTCACCAGGAGTCTCTCGAGAATGGAAAATCATATTTCATG
Source organism: Galago senegalensis (assembly GCA_963575145.1). Classification (NCBI taxonomy): domain Eukaryota; kingdom Metazoa; phylum Chordata; class Mammalia; order Primates; family Galagidae; genus Galago; species Galago senegalensis. The sequence goes on from CAUYTI010110671.1 coordinate 20,860, forward strand.
ATCTATATAATTATGAAATTCTCCCTTTGCAGTGTGTCCTTTTTTCCCCATCAGTTATAAAAGGAGTCACTCAACAGACAAGAATTTGAGAGGAGAAATTAATTTAGCTTAATATTTAAAAACAGTTGAACTGTTTTTAAAGTTAGTTTTTCATTTTGATTTAGAAGTAAACTTCTGCACTAATAGATCATATGAACCTGTAGAAAAGTCTTGAAATAAAAATTAAAAATTGACCACGAAACCTAAAAATATTTCCTTTGTATTACAGAACAGATGAGCATCAGAAAAGTTGCTACAAAACAACTCCTCTTTCCTCATAAACATTCACTGTAAAATAGGAGGTGTATCCATTGGAGGAAAAAAAGCTTTGGTTTTATGAAATCAAGATGGTGCTCAAACCCAGGGCATGCTGGGTATTGCAGGCTCTGGAGGGGTTAGACCTCAGTGGAGTGCTCCTGCTCATCTACCGTTCTCATTCGCCCACTGATCACTGCATAACCATCTTGACACCTTGGCTCTTCCCTCAGTCCTCTCATTCACTTGCTCTCCTAGTCCACATGAATTTCTGCACAGCTGAAAAACCCCTGACTCTAAAACTCTTCTTCTTTCTTTCTCCTTTAGTCAAAGAAATTAAAATGCTTCTGATGTGACCCTGTCCCTCTTTGTTGGCTAACTCCTATATATGCCTCCAAAATCAGATCTGATGCCTCCTCTTCTGGGAAGCCTTCTCTGACAAACCACTCCCATGTTGTTCCACCCAACTTATTGACTTAAGAATACATTTACTGACATGTTATTTAAGCCAGATAATTCTTAATGCAAGAGCGTTAGATTCTATAAAATAACTTACTACTTAATAAACTATATATTCAACTCTCCACATGTTGATTTTACTTAACACAGCACACATACATATCTAAGATAGACTCTATAGTGATTTTTGAATTCTCATTCACTATGGCAGAAATTGATAGTTATGCCCAAATATTCATTTCCCTTTTTCTATAGCACTATAGTCATACTAAATGTTTTTAACTGGACACATGGGCTACCAGAACACACTTCTCTGGGTGTAGCCAAGGAACTCACTTCTGACCAGTGGTATGTGAGCAGAAGTAAGTCATGGGAGTGCATGTGGGAGAAGTTCAGGGAAGGCTTCCTGAAGGAGGTGATTTTTCAACAAGGTAAAGGAGTCAATGAAGTATAAGGAGCAAGAAAACATAACACGCATAGACGGTGAGGGAAGAGAAAGTGTGGTCCTTTCAGGTGAGAAGACAGTGGAGCTCAGCGCCCAGGGGTACAGGCCTGGAGGCCATACAACCCAGATTGAAATCCTAGCTCAATAAGCTTACAGCTTATTAGCTACATGACCTGGGTGAGTTGCTTAACCTCCTTTTGTCTGCTTCCTCAGGGTATCATTAGGACCAAACGAGATAACACAAACATTCTTAGCACAGTGTTCAACAACTAGTAAAAAATATGCTCAAGAAATTTACCTTAAAAAAAAAAAAGAAAGAAAGAAAGTAGTTACCTATGACCGGAACCCAAGGTGAAGAGTCATCAGAGAGTCAGTAACTGGAAGGGATAATCTATGACCAGATCATCTGAGAGTTTCAATTTCACCCTAAAGCCTTAAGAAAATTCCTAGAAGATTTTAAGCAGGAGGCAGACATGGCCAGATAGATTTCTGCTGCAGAGCTCAGTCTGGCAGCAGAGTGGCTCATGGATCCAAAGAGGCCATTCCAAATGAGAGCCTTTCCAAATGAATCTCATTAGCTTTGCACAAAGAAAGAAAATCATTCTACCCATTGCATCTCCTAGACAAATAGTTGTTGTGAATTCTAGGTGGTGAAAATGGGTAGACCACATATGATAGAATGAACAGATTTTCTACCTGATAATGACAATTCACATTCTGTGTGCTGGGGGCTCGCTGTCTTCTCTCTGCCTAGGAAGGAAAGCATATCTTTGCTTTTGCCATTATAAATCTACAACGGCATAAGGGACTAAGAAAAACTTTCCTTGGTCCTAGGACCAAGAATATCCTTTCCTACATAGGATGAAGATATTACAAAAAAGTCCCTTATAGGCAGGTGTAAACTCACTAAGACTCTTCTCAAGATGAAACCTGACTTATATCTTTTAGGTTGCTGTGAGCTGTGGCAAGTATTATCAGGAAGATCCTCTGGACTTTGCCCATTTGTTGACATCTTTGAAAGGCCCAGTGTATTAACCTGAGCACTGGGAAAAGAGAGCTGCTGTGCAGAATTCTCCAGAAAATTTCCAACCAGCCCTTCTCACCATGTCATGATTTTCCTTCTTTCAGGAATGTGGTGAAAGAATGGTGACTATTTCTTAAAGAATACCAAACAAGATTTGTAAATAAGAAATTGTAGGCTCGGCACCTGTGGCTCAAGTGGCTAAGGCACCAGCTACATACACCTAAGGTGGTGGGTTCGAATCCAGCCTGGACCTGCCAAACAACAATGACGGCTGCACAAAAAAGTGGGCGCCTGTGGTCCCAGCTACTTGGGAGGCTGAGACAGGAGACTCACTTGAGCCCAGAAGTTGGAAGTTGCTGTGAGCTGTGATGCCACAGTACTCTACCCAGGGTGATAGCTTGAGGCTCTGTCTCAAAAAAAAAAAAAGATAGAAAGAAATTGTAAAGCATCTGCATATCTGCACTGAGGAAGAAAAGATAATGTGCAAATCCTTGCTTGTAGGTGGGGGAGGGCTTTCCTTCTCAAATAAAGTAAAATAAAATCCCCATGAACCAAGAGTTAATGGGATTTCTCTACAGGTAATGAGTATAAGCAAATTCACCAGATTTCTGAAAGCTTCCCCAGAAAAAACAACGAAAAGTATTGAGAATACCACCTCTGTTTTCTGGAAGGGTAATCGTTCAGGGCTGCAGAGCCTCAGAGATAAAGGCACAGGTAACCCCTCAGTCATGTTCTGCCCCAATCACCAGAAGAGCAAAACCAGCCTTCACAGCCTCACCCCTTCAGACAATTTGAAGAGCCTCATCTTCAAGCAGGGACTAGAAATGAACATTCTCGAGACATTATATTTGATATGTGAAAGCTTTTGGCCTGTGTCTCTTAGTATCTAAAAATGTATGTCCTGTTGTGATTAAATGGCTCATCATGGATGGTGCCTGTGGCTTAAAGGAGTAGGGCGCCGGCCCCATATACCAGAGGTGGCAGGTTCAAATCTGGCCCCGGCAAAAAACTGCAAAAAAAAAAAAAGCAATAAATAAAATAAAAAGAGAAATACTTTTAAAAAATAAATAAATGGCACCTCATAAGTAGCTGTAGTCCCTGAAGGGCTGAGGAAGGGTGGGAAACAGCCCCTCTAGCTCTTCCCACATGCTGGGGCAGGTGTCTGGGACAAGGCTGGATCTGGGTCTGGAAACTCTCTCCCGTGGTCACCAGCGATCATTGTGAAGAACTCAGACCCAGTGGGCAAGGCACACGACCTGCACAGCAGAGGTGACGTCTGAGGCCAGAGAGAAAAGCCAACAGGATCTGGGAGGATGAAGTGGAGGAGAAAGAGGGCTGACTATGGAGACAAAGCTGGATTTGGGTGTCAAGTAGGAATCTTCTAAGAATATACCCTAAAGATATGGATTGAAATATGATGATACGTCTTGACAGAGATGAGAATGTAATTGGGTTTCTTTTGTGGAATTATAAGTAGGGCATCAAAGAGACAGCCTTCCACTCTTATCCAGCTGCAGACCCATGGGCATTCAATAAGGACCCTTAACTAAATCCCTGTCCTGTTCAGAGACGCCCAGCACCAAGCAGGAGTCCACCCCTACTCCGTGGAGGCCTGGGCCTTGAAAAGTCTTTGGGACGGACATTATTCGCTGGAGAAGTGGAAGCTCTAAATTCCTGTGCAGAACTGTCTCGGTCTGCTCTTGTGGCTATCACAAAGCACCTTAGACTGGATGATTTATAAATAACACAAATGTATTTCTCATAGTTGTGGAGTTCAAAAGTCCAGGATCATGTGATAATAGATTTGATGTCTGGTTGGGGCTCACTTTCTGCTTCTAAGACGGCACCTTGTCCCTGCATCCTCACCTGGGGAAAGGAGTAAACTCCTCATGTGGAGAAAGGGCACAAAGGGAGATGAACTGGCTCCCTCAATCCCTTTTTTTTTTTTTTTGGCTGGAACCGAGATTGAACCCGCCATCTCTGGTATATGCGGCCAGCGCCCTAATCCTTTGAGCCACAGGTGCCGCCCCCTCAATCCCTTTTATAAGGTCACAAGTCCCATTCACAAGTTAATCACCTCCCAAATGCCCATCTCTTAATACTATCACCATGGGGTAAGTTCCAACATATAACTTTAGAGAGACACCAGCATTCAGGTGTAGTGAGGACCCTAAAGGAAAGAGATGCTTAACCCTTAATGCTCAGTCTAACAGAGGGCCAGTGTTTTCTACTGGAAAATGAAGCCATAACTACATGATACCAAATGTCAAGAAGCTTCTTACTAATTGGACATTCAATAAAAATGTACTCGTGTACCCCAAATTCTCTTTGGGTTATCCTTTTATTTGAGACAGAGTCTCACTTTGTCACGCCCAGTAGAGTGCCATGGCATCATAGCTCACAGCAACCTCAGAGTCTTGGGTTCAACCAATCCTCTTGCCTCAGCCTCCCGAGTAGCTGGGACTATAGGGGCCTGCCACAATACCCAGCTATTTTTAAAGACAGGGTCTTGCTCTGGCTCAGGCTGGTCTCGGACTTATGAGCCCAGGCAATCTGCCTGCCTAGGCCTTCCAGAGTGCTGGGATTACAGGCATGAGCCACCACATCAGGCCTTGGGTTATATCTTTTAAAAATAAGGATAATCAGGCACAGCAGAAGAATATTCCATGAAATACACCATAAAACAGATGCAACCTGGGAATTCTCTGCCCTGGGAATGTACCCAAAGAGGGTACATTCACCCACTGTTAGTTGGTTCATTTCCAATCTCCCAGTCCCCTCCTACCTGAAAGTGTAACTTTTCATAGGGTGATTCATAGTTAAGTCTCTGCATTAGTGGAGACAGGGTCTCGTCTCCTCACTAACAGGGGCAATCTCTTGTGTCGCATGCATGGCTAGTGTCCCATTACAGCTTCTCCACGACTTAGCTCTCAATATTCTAAATGAGTGTTTTCCCATGGCACACCAAGGAGAGGAACAAAACCTCTTCTCTCTCTTTGAACAGCCCAGCTATTCCTTACCCTCAACACATTCCAGAGACAGGTGGCCTCGCTACCTAGGTCTCGTAACAGCCTCCTGACAAAACAGGGCATTAGCAGAGTGACTTCTCAGCGGTGAGGAACAATGAAGATGAGATAAATTTGACTGATTTCGATATTGCTTTGTCATGAGCTTACCAAACCTTTCAACGATTTCCATACTTGAAAAATAGAAATTGTTCATTTGCAGATTGGCGCAAGCTTCAAGATTATTGTTTTAGGTCTTCGGTGTCAGCTACAAGAACAGGATAACGCCCTGAATGTCATGCAGATTCATTCCATCTCAGAGTTACCTCCGAGGAATTCATGATTTATTACACACTGCCACTGTATTGAAGTTAATTATGTGCACAGATTATCTCTTCCACTAGACTGGGAAACCTGAGAGGTCAGAGACAAAAGCTATTGACTCTTTACCTTTAGGAAGAAGCTGGGAAATACAACCACACCTACACAAATTCTCTCTCCCACACACACACACACTCAAAGCCCAACACAATGCCTTTCCCACTATCGTAAAAAGTTCAATTCAATGGATGGCCCTCTTTGATGATTAAAAAAACAAGAAAGGCTTTCAAAGATTTAATGACAAAAGGAAAAACTGTCAACAAAGTTTGTGCCCCAAATTGTCAAGCTTAGTTACACAGATATTCAGGCATAAAAGGGACAGGTAGAAAACAGCAAAGTGTTCATGAAGCTTACTGTGAATGGTAAAGTTATACAGTCTTTATTCACACAATTTCTAAGTATTTTTTATAATGTGCGTGCATTATTACTAAGCTCAGAAAAATGTTTCTCTAACAAAGTTATACAGTAGAACCTTCACAGTTGTCCACCTCCCTATATTGACCACCTCGTTAAGTTGACCTAATTTTCATAGACTGGACTTGCACCACGTGTACATATCAGTACAGAAAGTTTAGTTCCTTATGTTGACCACCTCCCTATGTTGACCAGTTTGTTACAAACCCTTGAGCGGTCAACTTAGAGAGGTTCTACTGTATATCCAAATTGTTAAATCAGTCTATACATAATTCCCAAGATGCTTAGAACATCTAACATTGCCAGTGACAGCTTAAGAGTTTAAAGGAAAAAAGAGAGAAGATGAAGATTATATTACTCTCTGTGTTTCCCTGAGACCCCAAGATTTGCTGCCTTCTGAACATGACTTATTGGTCCGTAGGAGAAAGACTTCCCACTTCCACATCCTTCCAAAGCTCCTGGGGCCGCCAACTGCAGATGAGTCTGAGTTTCTATTGGCAGAGGCCAAAGGCCCTGATACTGGGAAGATGATGGCCAAAGAATGGACACCTGGGGCTGGGCCCTACCGTAGCCCATCAGGGGCCTGTAGAAAATTACAGAAAACCCCCCAGCAGATGAGCTTCACCAGGTCCCTTCCTTGCCAGGCTTCTAGGCTTGCTGAGCCCGGGACTGGATTTCCTCCTCCCTCCACACTCTGGTGCCTCTGTACAGGGCATGAACTGCCATCCTAAGCTTCAGCCTGCCCAGGTAATAGGCAAATGCATGTGCAAGACTGCTGGATCCTTGTCAGATTTCCTCCACAGGGGCTGGAACATTTTGCATTCCCACCGGTAATGGAAGAGAGCTTCAGTTTCCCTACAGTCTTGAAAACACAGTTATCAAACTATTAAATATTTGCCAGTTTTATGTCTCAGTAGAGTTTTTCTTGTCTTGAGTTATTTTTAACCATCTCAGAGGGGTGGCTGTTGTAACTCCCACATCACTAATGCTTGGAGTCCTCTTTAATTGTCATTGCCACTTTGAGGCCACTGTCCCCCACCCCTGCCCCAATCCCAGGCTCCAGCTCAGAATTTCAATTCGTCTGCGTCACCCACTACCTCATCACAAACCCATCACAAGGAGGTTTCTCTCCTCCTTCTCCACAAGTTCAGCTTCTCAGTGCAGTCTTATCTTACATGCATCATATTTAGAATGAAACTAAATACTTTTTTTTTTTTTTGAGACAGAGCCTCAAGCTGTCCCCCTGAGTAGAGAGTCCCATGGCATCACAGCTCACAGCAACCTCCAACTCCTGGGCTCAAGCGAGTCTCCTGCCTCCACCTCCCAAGTAGCTGGGACCACAGGTGCCTACCACAACGCCCGGCTATTTTTTGGTTGCAGCCATCATTGTTGTTTGGCGGGCCCGGGCTGGGGATTCGAACCCACCACCTTAGGTGTATGTGGCTGGCACCTTAGCCACTTGAGCCACAGGCGCCAAGCCTAAACACTTACTTTATGATTACAAGCTTTTTGCAATTTTTTTCTGTGAACTCTTTGTTCATATCTCTTGTTCATTTTTTATCAGCTCATTTATTTTCAAAGGATGGATTTACCCAAGGTAGAATCTCATATTAACAAAGTGAGCACCAATAAGAAATTCTGAATGCTAAAAATAGCATTTTCTTCCTGTATCGAAACACAAGCAAATATTTTCTCCTGTTGTTAATACTCATCCCTAGAACTTGTCATTAGCTGGAATGAAAAGCAAAGTTGAGCAGCCATAGCATTAGAGGTTAGGGATGCTGAATCTTTTCAAGGTGACAGGAATATTTTCCTGTTGAATCAGATTTTCAGGACACACTGGAATTAGCCTATACATACATAAGGTCTAGTGTATTTTGTTAATGGTCTAGTAAAACACACTTTATCATGCAGCATTTAAAATAAATCATATTTTATCTTAATGTGTTTAATAGCTTTCATTTTCTATATTTTTCTTTTGTTTAATGTTAAATATTTGTACAGGGCCATGCTAATCTCTGTATTGTTCCAATTTTAGTATATGTGCTGCTGAAGCAAGCACTACATTTTCTGCTAGTAAAAAATAAAGTCAGTCCATGGTGGCTCTCGTCTGTAATTCTAGCACTCTTAAGAGGATGTCGGATGAATTGCCTGAGCTCAGGAATTCAAGACCAGCCCCTACAGGAGTGAGAACCCCATCTCCACTAAAAATAGAAAAAAATATTAGCCAGCCATGGTTGCATGTGCCTATAGTCCCAGCTATTCTGGAGGCTGAGACAAAAAGATTGCTTGAGCCCAAGAGTTTGAGATTGCTGTGAGCTAGGACTCCACGGTACTCTACCCAGGGTGATAGAGTGAGACTCTGTCTCAAAAATAAATGAATAAAAATTTTTTAAAAATAAAATTATATGCTAGCTATTGGACCAACTAGTTTTTAGCCGTATTTTTCTCTTTTATTAAATAAATTGAAAAGGTCCAATTATAATGTCCAAAAAAATTATTTTGATTATAATAAATTCTAGTATTATTCTTCAAGATAGAACACCAGGGTTCCCATATGCTCCCACATTTAATTATAGGAGGACTACCATGCTTTTATCACAAAACTAGCTTCCATAGTAAAATAACTAAAAATATTAGCTATAAATGGTGCTGCATAATTATAAATTTTTTTTAAAGCACATTAAAGTCAATTTGTTTTTAATAACTTCATATATTAGGTTTCTCTCAAAGGAGCAGGATCACTAAGATGGGATATGTTACAGTGATATGTCCTGCACCTGGCGCCCTAGCCAGCTCCGTGGAGCTGGGGTGTGGGGGGTCCTCAGACAGACCAGCTGCAGCTGCCGCTGCCTTGGCTATGTTGGTGCAGTGGCAGCAAGCGGAGGAGCAGCGGGCTGGAGGGTAGGCAGGGGCCAGACAACTGCTGGGGAGACACCAGCACCTTAGATTTCCCTTCCTTTCCACTTACGCTAAACAGGGAAACTCCTAGGCCTGGTCAATTTCATGTAAGTTTCCCACGCCTGGGAATAAAAGGGACTGTAGCCATTCATTTGGGACCCAGACATGACCCAGACATGTCCCAGACACGCTAAATGTAACTACCATGCCCTGCTAAATGTAACTACAGAGGGCCCCATGTGACTATATAAACCTCTAGACAAAGAGAGAGAGCTTTTCTCTCTCTCGACTTGGGTTTTCTCTCCGGCTGGGAGCTTTGGTGTTTTTGTGTTCTTTTCTGTAAATAAATCCTGTCTTACCACTGATCTGTGGTCTGCGAAGTCATTCTTCAAATCACTGAGACCAAGAATCTACTGAAGACTAAATTTGGTATCCACAGGATTTGGACTTCCCATAGTCGTGACAGCGGGTTGGCGTTCTCGGTAAGGCTCTGGTCTTCCGGTCTGACGCTTGACCGGCAATAGGGAAGGGAAGGCGGATGGACGCAAGGTGGGGGAGCAAGAACAGCCGCAACCCACAAGCTCCAGCCTTGTCAGCTCTTGTTATCTCCGACCTTCATGGTGTAGTGTCTTGTAGAAGCCAGGGCCTTTTTTCATATAGTTAAACACACATAATGTGCCCCAGCGTCAGGAAAACTGGAGAAGGAACCAGGGAAAGGGGCAGCGATTGCGAACCCAGCTGCTGTCTCTTTGCCAACGGAATGAGGCAGCAGATAAAAGCTACAGAATGACCTCGGCTTCCCTTCCAGCCACCCCGTCCCTCGGGCTCTCCCCTGTGGGGCACCCTAACCAGAAACCTAGGATAGGGAAGTGTAGGCGATGTGACACATTTCAAAGCCACAACGGTCTACTATTTGTCAACCTGGCACCCACACACGTGTTCTTAAACCATACATCTCCAATAACAAAATAAAATCCTATTTTCAGGAAGCATAAGTCTCCCACACACAACCAAAAACTAACACTAATCCTTTTCTGAGGCGTGGATGTAAAGTCCCTTTGTTGTCCTTGGGTGATGTTCATTTCTCCCCCCTTTTCCTGTCTTTTAACTTAAAATACTGAGGCATAAAGTTAAGTACATTGAATTCATTTTATGTTAGATGATAAAAGAATAAGGGAGAATAAGAAAGTATTTGGTTAATAGATACTAAAATAAAAACTAGACATAACAATTACATTTTTGCACCCAGTCTCGTGCTTTTAGCCCTTACCTTTCATAGCTGACTCGCTCTCGGCAAAACCCCTGTGTTCCCCGTGGTTCCTCATCAGGTGAAGTGGATAAACCAATTCTGTTAGGTCCAGGTGATTTAAATAACAACTTCGCTTTTCTTTCATAATCTAGCTAGCAAATTATCTCTCAGTGGTTCTTTTAATATCCCTTAAAATGTGTAGAACTCAACAAAGTGAGTGCTACTGCTGCAGCGAAACTCTTTCCTCTCCCATCTGCTTGTACGTGTGAATGAATGTGTTTATTTCTAATATCAACACAAACAGGAAAGAAATTAATGCTAAACCTTGTCTCATTCTAGAAATACCCATCCAGATACATAAAGGAGTTGAAAAAATATAGTAATTTGTTCCTACTGCAAGCTTAATTTTTCCTTTATCAAAATCTAGAGCATACTGTATTTATTACTTTAATCAACTGCACACAAAATATATAACTATAATAACAACCCAATCTAAATAATGTTTTTAACTGAGCCTTAAGGTCGCAGGAAATAAAACTAATTATAAGGCCTTTATTTACACACATATTATTTGTTGCAGAAGAAACAAGAGCAACCAATAAAAGACTTTCAGGGACAAAAATGCATTATGTTAGAATAAAATGGTGTGGGGTCCAATGTACACACCCCTATTATGAGACTCATTTATACCTTTTATATGAAAGCTATAACGAAAACACCTGTTTTCACAGACATTGGCTGTAAAAGAGACCCATCATAACCTTCTAAACTTTTCCCTATCCATTTCCTTTGAGCTTTGACAAATCATTTGTTCTACTACAGCCTGTGAATCTGAGAGCAACCCCAAATAGAGTGGAAAGTGATTTCTGCAGGCCCCATCGGCCCCGCTCACAGGTTGGTGCTTACCTTTCCAAAGAAATGGCTTTGCTTTTCCCTAACAGTTATGCCAAGCACAGAGATTTCGCTTCAAGTTATCGCAGTTTAATTTAAGTGCCTTCTAGCTTAGCTTGAACCATTGACAAGCAGGTGATGGAGGTCAAGAAATGGAAAAAAACTTGCAAATGTATATTACAAATGTTTTTCCAATGAGGAAAACTGTGTGTGTACGTGTACAAAATAAATTTAGGCGAAACTTCTATGCTAGGGAAGTGAATTAAAAATCAGCAATGTTGGTTTAAGCACCACCTTGGAAGGGGTTCTAGCCTCCTCCAATTCCAGCTCCCCAAATTATTACTCCGTCCATCCTCTTGAATCTTCTTTATTGGTCACCTATGCTCTATCTTTCTAGGTGACAAAAATGGGAGCAACAATTTATAAACTACCTACTGGGGACATAAATCTGGGAAGCACAATGCCAGGGACAGAGGAAACACAGGGCTTTCCAGGCCAACATTGTAATTAACCCAGAAGGCTTATACTTTTGGCTACAGAGAAGTGGAAGGGACGTTCTCCTTCTGTGGGAAAGAAACTCTGATGGCCCTGACAGGAGTGGAGCCACTTTTGGAGACAGCTGGTGGGAAGGAGAGGCCAGAAACCGGACTGCATGATCACAGCAACCCCCCCGCGCTCCCCCTGGAATACTTCAAGGCTGGTGTTCTTGGGAAACAACAGAATAGGAACTTTTATTCTGGCCCCAGCTGGTGGCCAGTTAAAGGAGTAACTCCTCGATTTGCTCTGAGTGTAAAAATTAGTTTCTGTGCAGAAGGGCTGACTGCCTCTGGAAACCCCCACTCCCACAGTCAACCCTACTGACAAGGGACAATATAAGTCCCTCGAAACTGTGTGAAAGCAGAGCTGGCTCCTGGTCAGACTCCACTCTGCCTTTCTCTCTCCTTTTTCTGCTAATAAAGTTTCCCCAATCCCTGGACTGGCCTCCTCTCCTTCCTACAGACCCATCCTTCCAACTCTGCCCCTGGTCCCCTCACCTTCTGCCTCCGTCTTACACACTTGATGATCTGATAACAGGACAGGCCCAAACTTGATATTCTTAGGACTACATTTTACTGGTGTGCTGGGCCACAGGGTCTCTCTGGTAGCTGGGGTCAGAGAAGAACGGAGGCATCGTTCCCTCTCACTCTGAGAAGCTTAGGACTGTGTGGAAAGCCACCTACCTGCCAAAACAAATGGATGCTGGCATTGGTTTTATATTAAATGCAAGGAAAATTGAGAAGATAATTCAAGTGTTAGTTCAAGTCTTTATCTTCTCATGGTGATGTAGAAAGAATTTTGTGTTGTAAACACCTTAATATGAAGCATATATCAAGGGCCTAAGAGATGTCACCACAAATCTTAGAAGGAAAGGGCAGTGGCTGTCCTCCATGGAGCGTCTATTAAACCAGGGTCGGAGAACAGTGTAAAAAGACACAGGGGCCGTGTGATCTCCTGGGGCATTAATTACTTTAGAGCATCTTATTGCTGCCGTGTTAAAGAGTCATTCATAAACCCTTAGGATTTTTCTAAGAAGACAGGATTTGTATGAGTTCTCTACTGTTAAGTTACACAAGTTCCCAGGCTTTCTGGAGATGTTATCAATTACAATACATTTCGAAACCAAGCATTAAACATCACTCTCTTTGAGTTTCAAGTTATGACTCCTTGCCCTAGATCAAGAGGCCCTGCACGATCAGGCCCTTTTCCTCTTTGTGCTCAGCTCCCATGTCCTCTCGGGCTCACGCTCAGACCACGTCAGTCTGCACTGAGGGCAGTACTTAGAGCACCAAGCCTCTTTGGGCCTCTTCTTTGCTTTTTCCATAGCTAGGGAAAGCTTCTGGACTCAGTTTGAATTTTGTTTCTTTTAGGAAAACATTGCAGGCCTCTCTCATGAGGCCAGACCTAATAAACTAACTCAGGGTTTCTGGAGCCCTCAGAGCTTACTTCAAATTCTAAATTACCTGCACTGTAAGCTTCCTGGAAAGAAAGAGATGGTACAGTCAAATTAGGGTAGTTTGGAGAGGACTTCACAAAGGGTCTAGTTCCTAAAGCTGTGTGCGAATATAGGGAAACTGGGAAGATGTGTGGGGGCTATTACCAGAAACTACCAGAATCTTGGTAAGAGAGTCACAAAGAGCTTCCTTGAAATGAGCTGCGGTCTTCAACAAAGGGAGGCCGCCAGCCTAAGAAAAACACTATATGGAGAAAGCTGGAGTGGTAAATAAATACGCTGACTTCATGCTCTTCCTTCCCTCTGATCTCCTGCCAGATCTCCACACTGGCTGAACCCAATAGGACATAGGAGGACAAGAAAAATATTGTCTAAACAAGTCAATCTCCTGGGACTAAAAGCAGTCTGGATATAACGGCAGATCACATATAGGGCAACGATAATACAAATGACAGCCAACTTCTTGTGCAGCAAAACACTGGAGGCCAGAAGACAATAGATATGATATGTTTAAAGTAGTCCAAAAATCTCTATCAATCTAGAGTTTTATATTCAATGAAACTATGTTTCGAAACTGATGGTCAAATAAAGACATTTTCAGATCAACACAGAAGTTTTCACAAGCAGAATTGCATTCTAAGAATTGATAAATGAAGTTCTTCAGGCTGCAGGGAAGTGACACCAGATGGTGACTAAACGTAAAAACAGAAGTAAACAGCCCAGGAAATAGTATATATTTGAATAAATGTAAAAGTCTGCATTTATTATTTCCTCTACATTTGTTTAAAAACATATGACTTTTATTTTCTTTTCTTGCTTGTTTTATTTTATTGGAGCAGAAATTGATCTCTTTATTAGCAACACAGGGTGTGAGGAAGCCCCAGGGTTAGAAATCTAAAGGACAAAGAAGAGAGGATACCAATGTGCAAATGGGATGCCAGACTAATATCCAAATAGAAAATTGATCCTATCAATCATGGACTGAAAAGAAAATACCCACATTGATCCCAAGGCAGTTACGGTTTTTAAGCTGAACAGTAAGTAAATAATATATGATTCATGAAAGCAAAAATTATAGAAAGAGTTGCTGAGCAAATAAAAATATAGATATAATATATGTGATAATGGTGCAAAAAGAATGGAAGGTGTAAGTGGAACTATAATATTGAAAGTTTCTGTTTTATATGAAGTATTGCAATAGTAAATAGATTTTGATAAGATGTATAATCTAAGATCTACAGCAATCTCCAAAAATAATGCAAAAAGGTATAGAACAAAATCTGGTAGATGCATTACAATGGAATCTTAAAAAAATTAATTTAATCTAAAAGAAAACAGAAGACATAGCAAAGAAAAGTTGGCAAAATGGTAGGTGTAAATTCAATCACATCAATAATTATAATAAATATAATTGGACCAAAAACTCAAAAGGCAGAGAATGTCAGGCTGAATAAGAAAACAAGACACGATTATGTGATATCTATAAGAGACATTCTTTAAATATAAAGATATAAACAGATTGAAAGTAAAAATGGAAAAATATATAGAATGAAAACAATAAGCACTGGAAACCCAAACGAGCTATATTAATATCAGAAGAGATGGACTTTAAGGGAGTATCACCAGAAATAATAAAGAACATTGCTCAATGATAAAAGCGTTCATCAGAAATGCATAGTAATTATAAATGTGTATTCACCTAATAATAACATTGCAAATAAATAAATTTAAAAGGAAAAATAGATAAATCTATAATCATTCTTGAAGATTTTAATACCCCTCTCTCAGAGATTTCTGAGAAAAAAAATCAGTAATGATTCAATAGTGCTTTGGAAAACACCAGTACAAAAAGGAGCATTCACCAAGATAGACCATCTACTGGACCATAAAAATATAAACAAATTTTAAAGATTGATATGTTATGTGCTATGTTCTGTGATCACATGGAATTAAATCAGATATTATTTAAAAAAATAAGAATTCTAGAAAAGCCCCAGCAATTTTTCAGTTAAGTAATGGACTTCTAAATGAGTCCAAAAGAAAATCATAAGAGGTACTAGAAAATATTTGGAACTGAATGACAATGAAAATACAAAATGTGTGAAAAGCAGTTAAAGTAGAGTGTAGAGAGAAATTTACAAGTTTAATTGCCGATTTAGGGAATGTTAAATAAATTTGTGAGAGACCATTGTTTTGAACCAAGTTCCTATACTAGACCCCAAAAGACTAAACCAAAATAGTCACTCATTCTAGGTGCCATATAATCAGACTGAAACTTTAAAAACTTAGGAAAATCCCCAAACAGACCAATTTTTCCTAAAGACAATTTTTCACAGCAACCATTGGAAAGGGCCCAGTCAACCTGGGCTGGCATGATAATAAAGTCTGCTTCAGCCTTTGCAAGGAAAATAACCTGATGGTAACCAGTCTGCCTTCGAGATTTTTCTGTTTCCTTCTTCCTGCTCAGGCTACCTTATAAAAACTGACTGTTCTGCCACACCGCACAGAGCACTTTCCAATTTTTTATAGATGTGCTTGGCCTGAGTCACTAATAAAAGCCAGCAATATCTTTGAACTCAATTTGTTAAAATTTCTCTTGCAACAGAAATGAGGAAAGACAAAATCCAGGATCTAAGTATCCACATGAAATAGCTAGAAAAAACGTGAGCCAATGAAAACCAAAACTAGAAGAAAGGTACTAAGAAAGTTAAAAGCACAAATAAATTGAAATGAACATAAGAAATGGTTTTCATTCTCAGGACCTGGGACGGGCCAGGTCTCGGGCCTGGCTTAGGTAGGTTCTGGACGGGGACGGCTAAGCTACCTTGCTCAGGGACAGTTTCTCTTAGGTGCCTGAGGGCTACCTACTTTAGCTGGAGAGAGAGAGAGAGAGAAAGTCTTAGAGTAAAGCAGTCTTCTTAGGAGAGAAAGAGAGAGAGAGAGAGAGAGAGAGGAGAGAGAGAGAGTGTGTGTCTTAGAGTAAAGCAGTCTTAGAGAGAGAGAGTCTTAGAGTAAAGCAGTCTTCTTAGAAGAGAGAGAAGAGAGAGAGAGTCTTAGAGTAAAGCAGTCTTCTTAGGAGAGAGAGAGAGAGAAGAGAGAGGGAGAATGTCTTAGAGTAAAGCAGTCTTCTCAGCATACATGGATCTTAGTCTTTGGCAGAGAGCTTGGTAATCTTCAGCAGAGAGACGCCGTGCTGGCATCCTGCAGGCAGGAGAGGAGATAGAGTCAGAGTAAGCATGTCCGTGATAGAAAGTGCATGCTCTTCAACTGCCCTCTCCTCCAGCCTAATCTAAGGCTGATCTCGTGCCTCTCAACACCACAGGTGTAGAGACTACCAAGTCACCAGTGCTCTCATCTCGCGAGCTCTCATGCTTGTTAGGCGAGCTAACTCTCTCTCCATGCCCTTTCCACCAAGGTGCTCCATTATTGAGTGATACACGTATTTCTTATAACTCTCAAGCCTCCTAGCCATAAGCTATACGGGCTGCTACCTATCATTAATAAAGTTAAGATTCAATTTGTTTAAACAGTAAAACAAACCTATTAGTTTTACCTGTTAATAAAAAAAATCTATTACTAAAAATCATAGCAAGACTGGGCAGCGCCTGTGGCTCAAAGGAGTAGGGTGCTGGCCCCATATAGCAGAGGCGGTGGGTTCAAACCTGGCCCCGGCCAAAAACTGCAAACTAAGTAAATAAATAAAATAAATAAAAAAAAAAAAACATAGCAAGACTGATAAAGAATGAGAAAACACAATTTACCAATATTAGGAATAGGTAAAGCTATCACCAAGATTGTACAGATATCAAAAGGATAATAGAGGTATTATGAACAACTTTATTGCAATAAATTCAATAACTTGGGATGAAATCAATACATTATTTGAAAAATGCAATTTGTAAGATTAAAAATACCGATACTACCAAATGAAGATTCATTGCGTGGTCAGAACTCTGACCCGTTGTGACAGGAATATAAATTGGTGTAGCTACTTTGAGGAGAAGTTTTGCAGTTTCTTATAAACCTGGACCTCTAGCTACTCCACAACCTAACAATTCTACCTCTAGCTGTTTGCTCACGAGAGAAGTAAAAACATACACCCACAAAAACACTTGTATGGGAATGTGCAAACATCTTTATTTATAACAGTAAAAACTCAAAACTACTCCACTGTCTATCAACAGGAGATTGGATGAACAAAGTGAGGTACATTCATGGTACGGGATTCTGCTCAGCATAGATGACTTTCAGATTTATTAAGGAAAAGAAGCTGGACACCAAGGGTTACATCGTTTACTTACAATATATACTTTATAATTTCATTTGTATGAATTTCTCGAACAGGAGCGTTCATCTGTGGTGACAGAAATTAGGAGTTGTCTTTGTGGTGATGGAGATTATTAAACATCCAGGGACTTAAGGAAACGGTTTGGGATAGAGGTGTGGTTTACAGGAGTGTATCCGGTTAGATTCGTACGTTTCAAGGTGTGTGTATTTTCTTTATAAAAGTATAAAAATGCGTGGACAAACTTTTCTTAAACAGTAAGAAATTGTATAATATTCCCTTTTTTCGTTGCATTTTCATTTCTCAAGTTAACGCTTAAACATCTTTTGTTGGTCATTCTATCACAATACTGTTAGTTTTATGTGTTGATTTAAGGCTACGAGTGTTCAAATGTCTTCTATACTAAATGTGTTGCCTTGAATGCCTTGTAAATTTTTAGTAGTATCAAATACAAAGGTGAACTTTCATTGGAAATATATCTTATTTATTTATTTATTTATTTATTGAATGTTAACTATGTACATTAGTGCACTTCTGGGGTACAGTGTGGGGTTTTCACATGCATTCTGAAATACTTCCATCAAACTGGTCAACACAGCCTTCATGTCATTTTCTCAGTTATTGCTTTAAAACGTTCACTTCTACTCTTAGAAAGATTCACCCTGTACCCCTATACCCCTATAAGATAAACCTCAGAAGTGATCCCTCCAAACCCCCTCCCTCCTCCCATTCCCCCCTCCCTTTTCCCTCCCCCCTCCTCATATTTTTCGGCTATTTGGTTATAGCTTTCATATAAAAGGTATAAATTGGTTTCATAATAGGGGTGTGTACATTGGATACTTTTTCCTCCATTCTTGTGATACTTTGCTCAGAAGAACACTCTCCAGCTCCATCCATGTGAACATGAAGGATGTAAAGTCTCCATCCTTCTTAATGGCTGCATAG
>CAUYTI010110672.1:0-19934 GCA_963575145.1 Galago senegalensis
CAGGCATTGTGGCGGGTGCCTATGGTCCCAGCTACTTGGGAGGCTGAGGCAGGAGACTCGCTTGAGCCCAGGAGTTGGAGGTTGCTGTGAGCTGTGAAGCCATGGCACTCTACCCAGGGGGATAGCTTGAGGCTCTGTCTCAAAAAAAAAAAAAAAAAAAAGGCATGACTTAATGGGATTATAAGCAGACTAGACCCAGCAGAAGACAGACATTAATACCTACATATAAGCACCTATCTCAAATAGCTAGAAAAATAAGAGGAAATTAAACTTAAATATAATAGAAGGGAATAAGACCAGAAATTAAAGAATCACAAAGTAGGATAAAATAAACTAAAAGTTGGTTCCTTGAAAAAAAAAAAATATCTAAATCCCTAACAAGATGAAGAAAAAGGAAGAGAACACAGAAATTCTATCACAAAAAAGAGGATAACATTATAGCTTTCAGGTATTAGAATGAAAACACAAGATATTATGAACAACTTTATGTCACCAAGAAGACACAGATACTAAAATTTAGCAAGACTAACACAAGAATATAAAATCTGTTCTTGTAGAAATGTATAAATATATAAATAGTATAGTAGAAATATCCCCTTGTCTATTTAAACTTTTGGAATAAGTCACCAGTGAAACTATCTTACAAAATCTTCCCGGGGGGGGGACCAAAGATAGATTCACTGGTAAATTATTCTAATATGGGAAATACATAAGTCAAATTTTATGAAGTCTTTCAGAACAGCTTCCATCTCCTTTTACATAGTGTAAGACAGTAAAAAACAGATACAATATGTTGACATGTATATTATGACAAAAGAAATCACAGGACAAACTTCTGAAAAACACATACACAGAAACAATGTTTTTAAAGTAGCATACTAAATCTAGCAAAATGAAAAGGCTAATAATATACCATATCCAACTGTGTTTTATTCCAGTATTAGATGTTATTTTGCCATTTGAAAAATCAAGGAATATATAATCTGCCTTATTAATTAATAGACAGGATGTTTTAAGAACCCTGATAGGTGCAGAAAGGCACTAGATAAAACTGAATATCTATTCATGATTTAAAAAAATCTGACAATGTGGAAATAAAACAATTTCCTTAATCTGATAAAGATTGTCTACAAAAAACCTTATAGGTAGCATTATACTTAATGGCGAAATATTACATGCTTTTCCCTAAGTTCTAGAACAAGGCAAGATATTCTTTTTCATCATTTCTATTCATTACTCTAAGATAAGAAAAATAAATAAAAAACAAAGTTTTGAAATTAAGGAAAAGTTTCTTTTATTGACAGGACTATATATACAGAAAATCTAAAACAATCCACAAAGTATTTGAATAAATAATTGAGTTTATAAATGTCACTGGCTATGAAGTCAATATACAAAGATACAGCAATTCTGTGAATTAACCAAAAGAAGTGAAAAATGAATAATGTTTACAAAGCAAAATATACCACATACTTAGAAACAAATTAAACAAAGATATTCAAGACCTCTATAATTATAAAACATCACTGAGAAAAGTTAAAGACAACTTAGGTAAATCAACTAGGTTTACCAACTGGAAGAGTGGGGTGTGGTGGCTCACACCTATAATCCTAGCACTCTGGGAGGCTGAAGTGGGTGAAGTGCTCTGAGCTTACAGGTTTGAGACCAGCCTGAGCAAGAGCAGGATCCCATCTCTAAAAACAGCTGGGTCTTGTGGCAGGCGCCTATAGTCCCAGCTACTTGGGAGGCTGAGGCAAGAGAATTGCTTGAGCCCAAGAGTTTGAAGTTGCTGTGAACTATGACCCTATAGCACTCTACCAAGGGTGACAAAGTGAAACTCTGTCTAATAAAAAAAGACTCAATATTTTTAAGGTGTCAAATGACCTCAAGTCAATGCCAAGCAGTCTCAGAAGATTCGTTTATGAAAACTAATAGAGATTCTAAAATCAATACAGAAACATTAGGATAGAGAAGACAACCTAGAGAAGTCTCTCACTACCAGATTTCCAAAACTACTATGAAGAAACTTAAGATAGTATGGTATTTGTGCAAGGAAAGACAAATGAACCAATAGGCAAAAAGTGCCTAAGCAGAAACGAAAGCACAGTCTATTTGACAAATTTTAAAACACACATATACTCCCAAACCTACTTCATACCCTTCAAAGAAATTATTCCAAATGAATCATGGAACTAAATATAAAACTAAATATTAAAGAGTCTAGAGGAAAACAAAGCAGGATACATCCATTATCTTGGTCCAGGCAAATATTTGTTAAACAGGGCTCAGATCTCAAGTTGATCTTTATACTCATTAAAGACTGAGAAGTAGCCAGGCACAGTGGCTAATGTTTATAATCCCAGCATTCCTGGAAGCCAAAGCCAGAGGATTGCTTAAGGCCAGGAGTTCAAGACCAGTCTAAGCAACACAGTGAGATCTCATTTGTATAAAAAAATTTTTCATTAGCCAGGCATGGTAGTGCCCACCTGTAGTCCTTGGTATTCAGGAGGCTGAGAAAGGAGGATCACTTGAGCCCAGGAATTTCAGGTTGCAGTGAACTATGATCACACAACTACACTCCAACCTGGACAACAGAATGAGACCCTGCCTCTAAAAAATAAAAAACAATAATAAAAATAAAAGATTGAGAAGCAATCTAAAGACATGTTTACAGATGGCACCTGACCTTTCTGAAAGGATTTCTAGGAATTACCTAGCCCTGACTCAGTTTCCTGACTTCATAGTTCCACTTACTGTTAAGACCAGCATAATATAAGAACTCACGGCTCGGCACCTGTGGCTCAAGAGGCTAAGGCGCCAGCCACATACACCTAAGGTGGCGGGTTCAAATCCAGCCCTGGCCTGCCAAAACAACAATGAGGGCTGCAACCAAAAAATAGCTGGGCATTGTGGTGGGCACCTGTGGTCCCAGCTACTTGGGAGACAGAGACAGGAGACTCGCTTGAGCCCAGGAGTTGGAGGTTGCTGTGAGCTTTGATGCCACTGGCATTCTACCCAGGGGAACAGCTTGAGGCTCTGTCTCAAATAAAATAAAAAAAAAATTAAAAAGAAAACCAACTCACAATATAAGAACTATTTTTTTTTTTTTTTTTTGTGGAGACAGAGTCTCACTATGTCACCCTCAGTACAGTTATGTTGTATCACAGCTCACAGCAACCTCAAACTCTTAGCTTAAGCAATTCTCTTGCCTCAACCTCCTGAGTAGCTGGGGCTACCAGCTTTCACCACAATGCTCAGCTACTTTTTTGTTGCAGTTGTCATTATTGCTTTAGCTGGCCTTGGCTGGGTTTAAACCCTGTCACCCTCAGTAGAGTGATGTTGTATCACAGCTCACAGCAACCTCAAACTCTTAGCTTAAGCAATTCTCTTGCCTCAACCTCCTGAGTAGCTGGGGCTACCGGCTTTCACCACAATGCTCAGCTACTTTTTTGTTGCAGTTGTCATTATTGCTTTAGCTGGCCTTGGCTGGGTTTAAACCCGCCAGCCTCGGTGTATGGTCAGCACCCTACCCATTGAGCTACAGGCTCCGTCACCACTATTTTTTAAATTCCACCTGCCCACTGCTGCCTCTTCCCCTGTTCACATGTATCAAAACTGCCAGGACAAGACCCTAACCCAGTTTCTGGATAACCATGGCAATTAGTCCTAAACAAATCAGAGTGTTACATTTCCCTGGTCACAGTGATTGGATTATGGTGGGCAAGTGAGGAGGTCAGAGCCAATCAGATTCAATGCAGATAATTTAGACTGGAACTGTTCAAAAAGATAATCACTCTCTTCTACCTGAGATTTTAACCTGGGGAGATATCACCCTGGAGCTTCCAGGGCCAACTACTTAGAGACAGCCTGCTTGAAAAAAGGTAATGCAGAAGGATGCACATCCAAGACATGGAGACAAAACTCATCTAGATAACATAATTATCTTTTAAGCCTCAGGATCTAGCCATGCCTGAAACTAGTTGTATCCAAAGACTTTTTAGTAATCAAACCAAAAACTATCATTTAAAGAGTAAAAAGACAAGAAAGAAACTGGGAAAAGCTACTTGCATATACGTATATATAATATACATATTATATTTTATGTGTATATATAATATATAATACATGATTTGCATATATGTATATGTATCTATAGAAATACATGTATATACAATAAAGGACAAATTACCAGAAGGAAATCCTTCAAAAAAACAAACAAAAAAGAAACCATGGGGCACAGTGGCTCACACCTGTAATCCTAGCACTCTGGAGGCAAACCAGACATTATGTTTAGCAAAAGAAGTCAAACACATATAACTGTACATGTTGTGTTTCAACATTTATATGAAAATCAAGAAAAAGCAAACCTAATTAATTGTAATGAGAGTAAAAATTGTGGTTGCCCCTGTGGAGTAATTGATTATGGAAAAGGAGGATTAATGAGTTTCCTGAAGTCATAGAAACATTCTGTTTAAGATAATTTATTCATAAGTGTAATTTCATAAAGCTGTACACTGAAAGTTAGCATACTTCATGCATGTTAGTGCACATATACTTTAATAAAACAGTAAAAAGTGGTTAAGGAGGAGTAGCACAATTAGACTTTTAGAGATAAAGGGAAAATAGAAGGGAAAAAGACAGGTAAATGTACCTGAAGCAGCTCATAGTGTGTATCTTCTTACATTAAAAAGCAGTAAAATCTTCCCTGTTTGAAGGCATCAAATATAAATCTTCCTCCCCTAAAATGACACCTTGTCTGATGCTTACCTCAATTATACTTAGAATAATTTTCCTCACTGTCCACAGCTATTCTTGCTTTTGAGGTCACCCTAGGCTTGCAAGATGTCTTTCCCCTTGAGCAGAGTGACATCATAGTATTGGACTGGGCACAGGACAACAATCTTGCCCCACACTGGGCAAGAAGGACTGCAGTGTTGGCAAAATGACAATGGTAAAGTTTGCCAGAAAATCCAGGAAGCTATGTATGGAGATATCCATGGAGTTGCTGCCTCTAAGCAAATTGAAGTCAAGCACTTAATGTTTAGTTTTGAGCAAAGGGATCTAATAATCAGAAAAACAAGATGAAAACCAGAGCCCATTAAGCCCTTCCACATTTGTCTCCCTGTCTGATGGCCACACTCAGTGTAGCATAATGGCTTCATCTCTAAAACCTTCCAAATCTCATACAAATTGTACATAACTATAACCTAGGAATAGGAAAAAAAGTGATTCTGGGACATACAGTCCCTAGCCATTTTAACCCAGATTAATACAACATACTATTTAACTCAAAACATTTGATCCAATTCTCAACCATGAACAAGTACAAAGAATATAAATATAAAAATAGTGTATTAGAGACACAACCCCTCTTTCAAGCCCTTTGCACTTGTTAATTTCTGCTGAAATTACTTATTAAGCATGAAAAGTTTTTTTTTTTTTTTTTTTTGAGGCAGAGTCTCACTCTGTTCCTTGGTACAGTGCCATGGCATCACGGCTCACAGCAACCTCCAACTCTTGGGCTTAAGTGACTCTCTTGCCTCAGCCTCCTAAGTAGCTGGGACTAAAGGTGCCAGCCACAATGCCCAACTATTTTTTGTTGCAGTTGTCACTGCTGTTTTAGCTGGTTCAAACCTACCACCCTTGGCATATGGGGCCGGTGCCTGACTCACTGAGTCACAGGCATCGCCCCACATGAAAAGTTTTTAACAGTTTACTGATCATCTCAAAAATTATAACTTCTCTTAGTAAAAAAAAAAAAAAAAGGAATAGGAAAAAAACTATTGAGTAGGTGATTTCCAGTATCTTCCCTGCTAGATCAAAAAGAAAACAACTGGCTCAGCGCCTGTGGCTCAAGTGGCTAAGGCACCAGCCACATACACCTAAGGTGGTGGGTTCAAATCCAGCCCAGGCCCGCCAAACAACAATGACGACTGCAACCAAAAAAAATAGCCAGGCTTTGTGGTAGGGGCCTGTGGTCCCAGCTACTTGGGAGGTGGAGGCAGGAGACTCGCTTGAGCCCAGGATTTGGAGGTTGCTGTGAGCTGTGATGTCACAGCACTCTACCCAGGGGGACAGCTTGAGGCACTGTCTCAAAAAAAAAAAAAAAAAGAAAACAACCAAAACCAGAGTGTTGATACCATAATGACTACACATTTAGAAAACAATGGGCATTAATTAGAAATCAGTAATTAAAAAAAAAACACCTGTGCCTCTGTATGAGAAAATACACTCCACAGTATGAGATCTCACAAGTTGCCTAGGATTTCAAGAAGGCTTGCAGACATTCCCATTCCTTACATTTAGACATTTTCTCTAGGATGAGTTTTTACATGTCTTCGAAAATAGGCAGGACAAACAAAGGCTTTGTCACATTCCTTACATTCATAAGGTTTCTGTCCAGTGTGACTTCTCACATGTCTTCGGAAGGATGAGGGACAACTGAAGGCTCTTCCACATTCCAGACATTCAAAAGGTTTCTCTCCAGTATGCATTCTTGCATGTACAGTAAGATATGAAGAATGACGAAATGCTTTCCCACATTCCTTACATTCATAGGGTTTTTCCCCAGTGTGCGTTCTCATGTGGATCCTAAGAGCTGAGGGATAAATAAAGGCTTTCCCACATTTCTTACATTCATAAGGTTTCTCTCCAGTGTGAGTTCTTTTATGTACTGTGAGGTGGGAGGAACTAATAAAGGCTTTCCCACATTCTTTACATTCATAAGGCTTGTCTCCACTGTGAGTTCTTAAGTGTTCAGTGAGCGATGAGGAACGACTAAAGGCCTTTCCACACTCCTTACATTCATATTGTATCTTTCCAGTGTGCTCTCTCATGTGAGTTCTAAAGGATGAGGGACAGCTAAAAGCCTTCCCACATTCCTTACATTCATAAGGTTTCTCTCTACTTTGATTTTTCACATGTGTATTAAGGGAAGTGGGAAGATAGAACGCTTTTCCACATTCTAGACATTCATAGGGCTTCTCTCCAGTGTGTTTTCTCATATGGATACTTAAGGAGGAGGGACAATTGTAGGCTTTCCCACATTCCTTGCATTTATAGGGTTTCTCTCCAGTATGTGTCCTCACATGTACAGTGAGTTTTGAGGACTCACTGAAGGCCTTCCCACACTCTTTACATTCATAAGGCTTCTCTCCAGTGTGAATTCTTATATGTATTATAAGGTGAGAGGAAGAACTGAAGGCTTTCCCACATTCCTTACATTCATATGGCTTATCGCCACTATGAATTCTTTTGTGTTTGGAGAGTGAGGAGGAACAACTAAAGGCCTTTCCACATTCCTTACATTCATAAGGCTTATCTCCACTATGAATTCTTTTGTGTTCTATAAGGGATGAGGAACAACTAAAAACTTTCCCACACTCCTTACATTCACAGTTTGTTTTCCCAGTGTGAATCTTCATATGTGCCCTAAAGAATGAGGAACAACTGAAGGCTTTGGTACATTCCTTACACTCATAGGGCTTCTCTTCAGTAGGAGTTTTCATATGCTTCTTAAAACAAGCAAGAAAATGGAAGGCTTTCCCACATTCCACACACTGGTAGCGTTTCCTTCTAGTATGAGACTTGATGTGATTCTTAAGGGATGCATGATCCACAAAGGCCTTTCCACATTCACAGCATTCATAGGATTTTACTTCAGTGGTTCTCTGGGGCGTATCAAGATGTGGAATTGTGAAGGTTTGTCCATGTTGATTTTCTTCATAACATTCATAGATGTTCTTCACCATATGAATTCTTTTAAAAATAAAAGAAACACCATTAGTAATATGTTTTTACCATTTTCAGTGAATGTGTATGTCTTCTGTCCTGTCAAGATACAGCTAAAAGTTCTCACATGGGACTCTATCACAGCTAATATTGTTACTGAGTTTCTGATTTCGGGTATTTTTCTGGTGTTTACTACTGAATTTATGTGTCAGTCAATGTCTCCATCTCATTTGTAGAAAAATACCTAGTGACAATTCTCTGTGAAATAACACTTTTTGACCTAGGCTTATATACACATTTCTTAAATTTTGTGGCATCTGAAAATTCTCTCCTGAGGCTTAACTGCTTCTTCCATGAATGATACTCACCTCAAATGTCTCTCATGGCTTTTATTTTGGTCATCAATACCACAGTATTCCCAGTTTTCAGGTAAAATAGAGGACCAGGAATCATTTATTTTGAATCTCACTATTTTCTGTTCATTGGAAAAATTTTCTCCACAAATATTTTGAACTACCAATTCATTAGTTTTAAGTTGAGTCGCAAAATCTGAAACAAAACAGTGACAGCACTTGTGAGCAAAGGACTTAGCAGAGCAGCTGTTTTAGGACTTTCGCATCAAAGTGCTCAAGAGTTAAAATGTTAAGCAATGAACTAAGAAATAATACTATGAAGATTGAGAGTAACATAGTTATGTTATTATTGGAGATTAGAAAATGTCCTATATAGAATTATTATAGGCCATCATTAGGAAAGCAAAATAGAAAGGGACTGAATAAAATGCACATGACCAAATACTAACTTACAATAAGGAAATATGGAAGGTCTTTATGAAGAACAAGGAAAGTGTGAAAGGATTGATAAAAAGTCAAAAGAGTAATCTGGAATATCTGTGGATGATCAGACTCCTCAGATAAAACAAAGTATTTCTAATTTGAATTTTTTCCCCAACAAGGACAGTTTCTCCCAAGGATTCTTGCCTTCTTGTTGCTCTACCGTAAAGATGTCCTGGATAAGCCCTCTTTTCGTTGTCTGCAGGTGCTCCTCTTGTTCCCACTGGGAGACCAGATGAGATGTATGTAATGGATACCCTGTATATGCAGACAGGCATATGATGAGGGAAAACAAAGAAGAACCAAAAACATTTATGTAAGATAGGACCAAAGCTTTGGTCTTCTGATACCCTAAAGATGGGCAAGCAAGAGTTTAACTGCAATAAAATGTTTGTAAAATTTATTTAAAAAAGAAAAAAGCAGTGAAGGGGGAAGGAAGCAAACAGACAAACAGACAAACAGAACCAGACAAACAGAACCAATCTAACATTCATGGATCCATTTCAATATTATTAAAAGCTAGTTTGATAATAACAGCCAGGGCATTTTGTTCTCCTATAGAACATAAATATTCTTCCAGAATACCAACTTTGGACAAAAGTACTCTGAGATCATGATGAAATGAAACAAAACAAGACTACTTCATAATTTTTTCTAAAGGTACTATGTCACCCACAAAACACTCAATCATAGAAATGCCCTCACTTTTGGTCAGCAACCAATCTAAAGTGACTGCCTGTCTACTAGGTTGAACAGTGCCTGCCCAAAAGTCATGTTCAAATATATCAATGGAACAGAATAAAGAGTTCATAAACAGATCCATATCAACAGACTCAACTTTGACAAAAGAGAACAGGCAATACTAAAGAGGGTAGTCTTTTTCACAAATAGTATTGGAACCACTAGACATCTGTATATATACACACACACACAAATGAATCTAGACACAGAACTCATACGCTTCACAAAATTTACAAAAATTAATTACAATTGGATCACAGAATATAAGCCTTATACCTGTCACAAAAACTAACTCAAAAATGGATCAAATATCTAAATGTATAATGAAAAACTAGAAAACTCTAGAAGATAGCAGGAGAAAATCTAGATGAGTGGGGTTAGCAATGACTTTTTTTTTTTTTTTTAAAAGAAATAAAGGTCTCACTCTGTTGTCCAGCCTGGAGTATAGAAGCACTATCATAGCTCCCTGCAGCCTTGAATGCCTGGGCTCAAGCAATCCTTCTGCCTCAGCCTCCTCAGCAGCTGGTACTGTAGGCATATGCCACCACATCCAGCTAATTTTTAAGTTTTACATAGAGAGAGGGGCTTGCTGTATTGCCTATGCTGGTCTTGAGCTCTCAGGCTCAAGAAATCCTCCTGCCTCAGCCTCCCAAAGTGATGGGATCACAGGTGTGAGTCACTACACCTAGGGAACAATGACTTTTTAAAAGTAACACCAAAGGTGTGAAACAAGAAATTGATAAGTAGACTTCATTAAAATTAAAAATGTTCTGTTCTGGGGTGACGCCTGTGGCTCAAACGAGTAGGGCGCCAGCCCCATATGCCAGAAGTGGTAGGTTCAAACCCAGCCCTGGCCAGAAACTGAAAAAAAAAAAAAAGAAAAGAAAAATGTTCTGTTCTGTGAAAGACAATGCTAAGACTGCTCTATGAAATACAGTATCAAGAGACTGAAAAGATAAGCCATAGCTTGGAAAAAAGTTCCCAAAAGACATATCTAATACAAAGACTGATTCCCAAAATATACAAATAACTCTTAAACCTTAAAAATAAGGTTTATTGTTTTTTTAAAACAATTTAACATCAACAAAAAAAATGGTCCAAAAACCTTAGCGGACACCTAACCAAAGAAGATATACTGATGGTAAATACTCCACATCATAGGTCGTCAGGGAAAAGAAAATTAAAACAAGATACTACTATACACCTATTAGAATGGCCAAAATCCAAACACTGAAAATACCAAATACTGGAAAGGATGAGGAGCAACAGGAATTCTCATTCATTGCTGATGGGAATGCAAAATGTACATCCACTTTGGAAGATAGTTTTGCAGTTTTCTTATAAAATTAAACATAGTCTTATCATATAATCCCACCACTGACTTGTGCTCCTTGAATTTGCCCAAAGAAACTGAAAACTTATGTCCATATGAAAATCTACAAATGAATGTTTACAATAGCTTTATTCTTAATTGCCAAAACTTAGAAGCAACCAAGATGTCCTTTCAGTAGATGAATGGATAAACAAACCATGATACATCCAGACAATATAATATTATTCCATGCTAAAAAGAAATGAGCTCCCAAGTCATGAAAAAGTGTGAAGGAAACTTAAATGCATGCTACTAAGTAAAGAAGCCAATCTGAAAAAGCTATACACTGCATGATTCCAACTATACAACATTCTACAAAAGGAAAAATTATAGGAATAGTAAAAAGATCTGTGGGATTAAGTGAGAGGGAGAGATGAATCAATGGAGCACAAAGGATTTTCAGGGCAGAAAACTACTCTGTATAATACTATAAAGGTGGATACATGTCACTATATATTTATCCAAAACCACAGAACATACAACACCAAGAGTGAGCTCTAAATATAAACTATGGACTCTGGCTGATGATGATGTATTGATGTAGGTTTATCAGTTGTAACAAATATACCACTCCAGTAGTGGATGTTGATGGAAGAGGTATTACCTGATAGAAAACAGGGATTATAAGAAAATCTCTGTATTTTCCAAAAAAAGGCTTTTTTTAAAAAAAAAGTCTATCCAGAACTTCAGAATATTACCTTATTTGAAAATATGGTCTTTGTACATAGAATCACAATGAGGTTATACTTGATTAGGGTGGGCCCCAAATCCAATGACTGGCATCCTTATAGGGACAGAGAGATTTAGAAATAAACATGCAGGGAAGAAGATGAAGGCAGAGATTGGAGTAAGGCATCTATAAACAAAGGAATGCCAAAATTGCCAGCAACCACCAGAAGCCAGGAAGAGACAAGGGATTTTGTTTTCCCCTCAGAACCTTCAGAAAGAACATGGCCCTGAGGACACCTGATTTCAGACTCCTTGTCTCCAGAAATGTGAAAGAAGAAATTTGTGTTGTTTTTAGCCACATTTTTGGTACTTAGTTACAAAATGCCTAGGAAACTAATACAGCCTTTTTCCACAGATACATCCCCAGATCACCTAATCAAAGCACAAATCCTGTAGGTACTTTATAACACCCTCCTACAGAGGCATGTGCCCTTGCTGTACCATAAAATAAACCAAACGTATTTAACTATAGTTGTGTTCCTGGTAGTCTTTTGGTAAAGGGCATTAACAGATGTAAAATCCTCAAAAGGTCCCAAACCACAAACCATTTCTCCCTGTGTTCTAAAGTGACCCCTAAAGTGTATGCCTACACTCTCAATACTTAAGCCTCGATCTTCCAATCACAAGAAAAAGTCAGGTCAATATATAGATGTTTATTTTCATGGTGAAGGTGCTACGACTGTGAACTTACTGGGGTCAGTGACCATATCTATCTTATTTGCCAATAAAGGTCACTTATTTTCATCTCTCAGCCAAAATCCTAGAATAAAGCAGATGAGTAAGGCTCGGTGCCCGTACCACAGTAGTTACAGCGCGGGCCACATACACCAAGGCTGGTAGGTTCAAATCCAGCCCAGGCTAGCTGAACAATAATGATAACTCCAACAAAAAGTGGGACCACACCTATGGTTCATCTTATAAGGGTATATGTGAATCTTTCTAAATGTAGAATATAAATGTCTTAACACAATAACTAAGAGGATGAGGATGCCATGAAGGCTATGTTAACCAGTTTGATGAAGGTATTTCAGATTGTATATGAAACCAGCACACTGTACCCCATGACTGCATTAATGTACACAGCTATGATTTTAATAAAAAAATTAAAAAAAAAAGAGCTAGGTGTCGTGGTGGGTACCTGTAATCCCAGCTACTTGGGAGGTTGAGGCAAGAGAATAGCTTAAGCCCAAAGAGTTTGAGGTTGCTGTGAGCTGTGATGCCACAGCACTATACCAAGGGTGACATAGTGAGACTCTGTCTAAAAAAAAAAAAAAAGCAGATGAGTAAGATAAAATTGTTTTCTAGGTTCAGTGCCTATAACTCAGTGGCTAGGGCACCAGCCACATACATTAGAGCTGGTAGGTTCAAATCCAACATGGGTCTGCCAAACAACAATGATAACTACAACACCAAAATAGCTGGGCATTGTTGTGGGCACCTATAGTCCCAGCTACTTGGGAATAATTGCTTAAGCCCAAGAGTTTGAGGTTGCTGTGAGCTGATGCCTCGGCACTCTACTTTTCCAAGAGACTGTCTTGGAAAAAAAAATTGTTTTCTAAACAACCACATGAAAGAATGTTGTCATTCTTACCTAGTGAGGCCAGGTTCCAGAAGTTTTCCAGCATCACATCTCTGTAGAGGTTCTTCTGAGAAATATCCAACAAAGCCCACTCCTCCTGGGTAAAGTTCACAGCTACATCCTCAAAGATCACTGAGTCCTAAAATATCCCACAAGTTCTGTTCAGAAGGTAAAAATTCCAATGTGCACAAGAGGATGGATGAGGCTGTCAACACTGGAGAACTGAGAGCCAATTCATAGGAAGTTCAAAAGATTCTATGGTCTCCTACTTTACTTTAGAATTCAGTCATCAGATCTCATTCCCTTTCTACCCACACATACTTCCTGACAGATCAAATCCAGTCTCATAGATTTAACATTTCTAAGACATTAAATTTGTCCCCCCATAATATGATAGTAATGAGACAGGAAAAAAAACAAAGTGTTTTTCTTACTGTCTTACAGACACCTAATACAGCATGGAAGGCTTCTGAATCCAGATATTGGGGATATTCCTCACACCAAGAAATTCTCCAGCAGACACCAGTTGGGTACCCTATAATTCAACTCAACTTTGACACTACATACCTGGAGATAGTATCAGATCCCACAGATGAAGGCTCAACCCCACAAAACTGTCCCCCACTTGAGACACCAATAACAAGCAGTAGGTTGCCACTTATAATTCCGACTGACTAGCTATAAATCAGGGCTACCAGCATCCCCTCCTTAGTTTCAATTCATTTGCTGGAATGGCTCACAGAACTCAGGGAAACACATTTATCAAGTTATTACAAATCATATTTTAAAATATATAAATAGCCACATTAAGAGATGGTTAGGCCAAGATACATAGGAATTGGCAAAGAGAATCCATGCCACCCTCCCAGAACCACCATGTGCTCAGTCATCCAGAAGCTCCTTGAACTCAGTCCTTTTGGATTTTTATAGAAGCTTCATTACATAGGCATGATTTAGTAAATCACTGGTCTTTAGCCTGCTCCCCTCCACAGAGGTTGGGGGATAGAGCTGAAAATCCAAACTCTAATTATGCCTCCATCTTTCTGAACCAGCCCCCATCCTGAGATTGTCTAGGGACTGCTAGCCACCAGTCATCTCCTTAACACACAAAAAATTACTCTTAATGCTCTGGAGTGTCCAAGGGTTTTAGGAGCTCTGTGCCAGGAAACAGAAAAAGACCAAGTATACATGCTATCGCCTGGGTTACAAATGAGATAGGCTCTATAGGTTGGTTCTTAAGTTTAATATGTATGTAAGTTGAAACAGGTACATTTACCTATTACCTGTAATAGCCTCCGTTCATAATTGTGAGCCATACATCACAATGCATATTGTGATGTGCATAACTCGGGGACTTATTGTAATAGCCTACATTCCTAAGTGTGAGTTGAATGTAAGTTAGATGTTTATAATTCTGGCTTTATTGTATATTTCATGATATCACACACAGTGATCAATTCTAGTCTTAGAATGGTCCAGAAAAGTCCAGAGCATATCATAGAAATAAGAGAAATTTTCTGGAAATGAAATAATTCCCACACTGACACCATCTATTCCTTATTACAGAGACAATTTCACCTGCTACCTTATTCCTGCCATAGCAATCAGCAGAACATGAAAAGCAGAGTCAAGTCCAGACGAGGTTTTAATCAATAAAAACACTGAAGGAATAGGAGCTTTTCCTTTTTTTTCTTCATAAACATTAGAGGCTCAGAAGCCTACAGAAACACAACTTTTCAAACCAGACCCATAGCAGACCATATTTTCTTGTATTCTAGGTCAGAGGTCAGCAAACTATGGCTCATGAGCCAAATCCAACCTGCCACCTGTTTGAATAACTAAAGTATGTATTGGAACATGGCCTTCAAAACCTAAAATACTTACTATGAAGTCTGATACAAAAATAGATTATTAACCTGTGCTCTAAAACAATTAGGAGGAGAACAGAAATATTCTTCTAGAGAATTATTACCTGTTACTTACCTGTACCATATTTTTCTGTAACTCAGTAGCTATCCTTTCTTCCTCCATGTCCCCTTCATAAAGAAAAGCAAGATACTGAGAAGTTAGGGTTAAGGAAAAAGTAACATGAGAGCTCCCCACAATTCCCACACTCATAAACTGGGACATTGCAGCACATCTATAATGAGTGACAACTCCCCTCAAAATACATATAAACACACACACATACACACACCCCAAGATACCCAAGCATATACTAATTTTATATGAAGGTGGACCAACCTTATCTCCCCTAGAACTAGAAAATAGTGCTCTGGTCCTTAAGGATCGGAAAGAAGAGGTTGAAAGTGTTATTCTGTAAGCTAACTGAACTCTAAACAAGTTTTGGGGTCAGTTTTCCCATGATAACAAAAAGCAAAAATGTACCAAGGAGCAAATCCAAGAGAGTACTGATTTATACACCTAATTTCTGAGAGTTCCATTCCCACTATTTCTTACTACTTCATCCCTTGGCTGGCTAGCAGGCACTACTGCTCCCTGACCACTGCCCCCACATCCCATAAGCTGTAAAGTTCACCAAAATCCAGTTTCTGAGAAAAAGAATCATCCCACTGAATCCTACACAAGGAGGCAGAGAAGATTGGAACGCTGTGGTTCACATGCTAAAATCTGCCTGGACAGTACAGTAGTAATAAAATAAGAATACTTGACTTGTGTCATCCCTGAGAATAGTAGCAATAATATCACAAAATTTCAAAGAACAAAATTTCAAATTACTTCCACTGCAGTAGAACTAGTATTTTAATAGCCAATAAAAAATTGCAACATTCTTTAGTATATTAACAATTTGTGCCATATGAGCAACAAAGAGACTTTGCAAAGAGATGTCCATATTTTAGAAAATTTACTTCTCATAAAAACTCTGCAAATCAGATATTATTACTACACTTTAGAGTTGAGGAATCTACACGCTCAGTGTTACCCAATTAGAAAGTTGCTGAGGCAGGATATCAACGCTAGTCTATTTATCTTCAATGCCCAAATGACCAATGAGTACATTTCTGAGTACATACCTTAAATTACAGTTGATATTAAGACCTTAATTTGCTAACATTATCAGGATTTAGTCTGGAATCCTGTTGGGTGCTATGGAGAGCAGAAAAATGAAGAATTCTATTCAAATGTGCTATCTCTGAGCTCCTTCTCTTGAAAAAGCTCTCTGTCTTGAGCAAGGATGCTTCCCTCAAGGTCCTTGTCTCTTCTTTTTTTTTTGGAGACAGTCTCACTATGTCCCCCTTGATACAGTGCTATGGTGTCATAGCTCACAGCAACCTCAAACTCTTGGGCTCAGCCTCAGCCTCCCAAGTTGCTGAAGACTACAAGAGCCCACCACAACACCTGGATAGTTCTATTTTTAATAGAGATGGGGTCTTGCTCTTGCTTAGGCTGATATTGAACTCCTAAACTCAAGCAATCCACCTGCCTCAGCCTCCCAGAATACTAGGATTACAAGTGTGAGCCACCGTGCCTGGCCCTTTTTCCCCATTTTGTATTTATTCAGGTGATATTTACCTTGACACTACTACATGCAGTGACATGGAATAAAGACTGAACAAAATAAAGAAATCCTGAAGCACCTGGAATTTATAATCTTTTAGGCAAGGACAATAAATAAACAAAATATTTCAAGTAGTAGTGCATGCTGTATAAAAATGCAGCACATTACAGGGATAAGTAGAAACAAGTCAGTACTGGTTATAGGACAGAGTAGAAGCAAAAACTTAAATTAACTATTTCAGATAACACTGGAAATCCACAGCTGGTTTAGTAGAAGTATTAATATATTTATAAGCATAACCAACTCTTAAAGGAAAAGAAACAGTAGTAATAGGCTGACCATTGATTTGTAGGGTTGAAAAAAAGAACAGTACAAAGATTTAGAAAGAAAAAAGAACAAGACAAAATTAATATTTAAAAAAATAAAATCATAAAAGCTAAAAATGTATCCTTTGAAAAGCTAATGAGATTGGCAAAGAGCAACAGAGCATAGACAGAAAAAGTTATGAATGTGTCATAAATACAGATGTCACAGGAAGAATACATCAAAAATTAAAATACACATAGACATAAAGAAGTACAGATAACTAATGAATTTCTAGAATGCAGCACAACTTTCCAGAAATGACCAAAAATAAGTACAAAATATGATTACATACAGTCATTAAAGAAAAAATGCTAGATTAAAACATGTCCACAAGGCAAACAGAAGTTACAAACTGTTTTACAGGCAAAGTCACTAAATACATAATGGATTCTAATGTAGAGGAAAAATGTTTTCCTTTGTTTTCAAGACCAGAAGAGTACAACTCAAAAAAATATGAAAGATCTCATACACACAATTGCAAAATAATATAAAAATATTAGTACAATTGAGAAATTAATAAAGAGAATACATTACAAACCAAGTTCATTTCATGAAGGATGATTAAAAACTGAATTATTAATATAATTCACCATGCTAACAGGAAAACAAAGATTATATGACTTATCACTTTAGATATAAAATAGTGATGACTCTATTTCAATATCCATTGGTAATTATAATTTAGCCCACTAGAAAAGACTAGAAGGGAAAAGGTTTTATTAGTCAGAAAAAAGTTTACTAACACCTACAGCAAACATCCTATTTAAAGATGAAATAGTAAAGTAGTTCCGTTTGTGATCAGAAACAAGGCAAAGACACAAATTATATGCTATTCTACATTGAACCGAAGGTCCTGTTAGTACAGTAAGGAAATAGAAATGTAAACTGCAAGGAATTAAAAGGAAAAAGGAGGAAAAAATTTTTAAAATTAAAAAAGAAAAAGAAATACAAATGTATCACTTTACTAATGACAAACTGCTTTTGGCAAGGAGGGCGGTTAACAAAGTATTTAAAAAGCAATTACAGGCGGGGCGCCGGACCTTCACGCCTATAGTCCCCGCACCTTGGGAGCCTGAGACGGGAGGATCGCTTCAGCCCAGGAGTTCCAGGCAGCAGTGCGCTGTGCTCGCGCCACCGCACTCCAGAGTGGGGGAACAGAGAGAGACCCTGTTGCGGAAAAAAAAAATCAATTCCCTTTAGTTACCTAAATATAATATGTCAAACTGATGCATCACAGACTAAACTACTACCTAATGCATCAAGTGGGGAGAATTGGGGACCAAGTTGAGACAAATGTCACCCCGTGCTCACCTGACAGGCCGAAATCTACAGATCAGCCCCGAAAGAACGAGGTCCAGGAGCTTGTCCCGTGACTCGAATGGCAGAGATGCTTTTTCTTTCTGGAAAGAGAGCAAAGGATGCTTTTGGAAGGCTGATTCAATATGACAGTGGCTCTTCAGTCTAGCATGCATCGGAATCACCCTGACCACGGGACTCATCCCTGGAGTACCTGATGGAATAAGTTTGGGACCAGCCCCGGCCGCCGGGGGAGCTGACCCCTGGCTCTCAGAGGCGGCAGCGCGACAAGAGGAGGCCCCAGAGGCAGAGTCCAGGCAGGAGGGACGAAGGCCGCCCAATAGGCCGCCCTTTGACTGCAGACCCTCAGACCAAGCCCTCGGTCTCTCGGGGATGAGTGAGGTAGGGTTGGACCGGATAGAGAGCGAACTGAAGGAAAAATTTACCTCAGGACCCGGTTGAGGTGCAGGGGGACATGGCGGCCAGATCGCGCATGCGCAAACTCGGTGTCCGCT
Source organism: Galago senegalensis (assembly GCA_963575145.1). Taxonomy (NCBI): domain Eukaryota; kingdom Metazoa; phylum Chordata; class Mammalia; order Primates; family Galagidae; genus Galago; species Galago senegalensis. The sequence continues at coordinate 18,683 of CAUYTI010110672.1, forward strand.
CTCAGCGTAAGGGGTGGGGCCTCAGGCCTGGGAACTTGGGGCGGAGTGGCCCGGCAGAGAAGTGTTGGGAGCTAGCGGGGAACGCCAAGGACCGCAAAGGAGGTTGTGGCCGCGAGTGGATGAGAAACACTAGTTTCCACAGGGACTGGCGGTAAAGAATTAGAACAACGGATGGAACTGTGGCGGGACTAAGCCGTGAAGACTGTTGGCTCCGCCTGCGGATTGGGGCTGGAGCAAGACCAGCCTAGGGGTGGAGCTAGGGTGAAACCTGGTTGAGGGGCAGGGATGAGGGCTGGGTGCAGGGCTTGACTAGGCCTAAGGGCGGGGCAAACGTTAGGCTCTCCCACCCAAGTTGCAAGGGGCCAAGGAGTAGAGGATGCTCATTAATCGTGTTTATACCTGTTGTTCTCCACCTTGCTACAGCACTGTAAGCAGGGCATACATACTTATAACTCTGAGCCTAGCAATCTGTGAGATACACTTCTACTTTCCATTCATTCAGTCCTTTAAGCCTTTAGTTTTCCCTTTTATTATATTATTGGTTACTGCTCCTGTAGAGGAAAGCCATTGATAATTGTTTAAATAGACCTATTTATCTGGAAACTTTACTAAACTCCAGTAACTGTCGATTCATTATTTGGTACTTCATATATGAATAATATTTTCTATGAAGCTTTTTCTTGGTCTAATTTACTTCATTTTTCTTAGTGTTTGTGCAGGGCCTTCCAAGCTATATTTTAAGTCAGAAAGGAGTTAAGTATTCTTGTCTTGGTTAGTAATGAGTACCAAGATTCCCAATCAGCTATTTGCTGTAGATTGTGTTTGTCAAGTTAATGAAGTCCCTTTTTAAACCCAATTTACAAAGACACTTTGTCGATAATTTTTGATGTTCACTATCAAATATTTATGGAACTATGGAGTTGATAATATAATTTTGCTCCTTTAACTTAGTTTATGGTATTATATCTGTGTAAAAAATTTAATTTTACATAGTGAATCTATCTATCTATCTATCTATCTATCTATATATATATATATATTTTTTTTTTTTTGAGACAGAGCCTCAAGCTGTCCCCCTGGGTAGAGGGCCGTGGCATTACAGCTTACAGCAACCTCCAACTCCTGGGCTCAAGCGAGTGTCTTGCCTCTGTCTCCCAAGTAGCTGGGACCACAGGCACCCGCCACAACACCCGGCTATTTTTTGGTTGCAGCCATCATTGTTGTTTGGCGGGTCCGGGCTGGGGATTCGAAC
>CAUYTI010110676.1:0-17307 GCA_963575145.1 Galago senegalensis
GACCACACTTACCCTCTGAGCCCACTCACCCTCTGACCACACTTACCCTCTGAGCCCACTCACCCTCTGACCACACTTACCCTCTGAGCCCACTCACCCTCTGACCATACTCACCCTCTGAGCCCACTCACCCTCTGACCACACTTACCCTCTGAGCTCACTCACCCTCTGACCACGCTTACCCTCTGACCATACTCACCCTCTGAGCCCACTCACCCTCTGACCACACTTACCCTCTGAGCTCACTCACCCTCTGACCACTCTCAAGTTGTTGCTGGTCTCATGCTACATTGGACACAGGCATAGACCACTCTCCAGACAGGGATTCTATTCCTCCAGATACACACACAGAAGAGGGAGTGCTGGATGACTGATTGTGTGGTGGATCTATTATTGACTTTGGGGGGAAATTGGGTAGTGTTTTCCAAAGAGCTGCACCAACTTACATTCACAGCAGCAGGGTACAGGGATCCCCTCTGCACCACAGCTTCAGCCACACTTGTTGCTTTTGTTTCTTTGACAATAGGCACCATAGTAAGGGTGCAGCAATGTATCACTGTGTTTTTGGTGTGCATTTTCCTGATGATTGGTGAACTGAATCTGCAGATCACTCTAGGAAGTAGGGACATTTTAACAATATTAATTCTCCCAAACTGTAAACATAGATTAGCTTTCCATTTATTTGTATTCTCTTCCATTTTTTCCAGCAATGCTTTATAGTTTTCAGTGTGGAGATCTTTCACCTACTTTTTTTTTTTTTTTTGTAGAGACTGTCTCATTTTATCACCCTCGGTAGAGTGCTATGGCATCACACTGCTCACAGCAACCTCCAAGTCTTGGGCTTAGGCGATTCTCTTGCTTTAGCCTCCCAAATAGCTGGGACTACAGGCATCCACCACAACGCCCAGCTATTTTTTGTTGTTGTTGCAGTTTGGGCTGGGGTCAGACTTGAACCCGCCACCCTCAGCATATGGGGCCAGTGCCCTACTCACTGAGTCACAGATGCCACCCCACCTACCTTCTTGGTTAAATGTTTTCCTAGGTATCTTGTTTTCTGTAGCTATTGTAAATGACATTGTTTTCTTGATTTCTTTTTTCCTTCCATTATTGATTTTTATACTGGTGTGGTTAAAAAAAAGACATATGACAAAATTCCATCTTCTTACATTGTTAAGATCTATCTTGGAAAATTTTCCTCACCAGCTTGAGAATAATATTATTCTGGTACTATTGAATGTGTATGTCTGCTAGGTCCACTTAGTCTATGGTGTTGTTCAAAACTTGTTTGCTTTTTGATTTTCTGTCCAGACGATTTATCTATTGTTGTAAGTGGAGTAGTAAAGTCTTCTGCGATTATTACATTGCTATTTCTCCCTTCATTTCTGTTAATATTGGCTTTATAATGTAATTGTTCTGACGTTGGGTGTGTATATGTTTCTAATTGCTGTGCCCTCCTGAGAGATTGGCCTCATTATCATTATACAATGACCCACTTGGTCTCTTGTCACAATTCTTTGCTTGAAGTCTGCAAGTATAGACCCTGTTATCATGTGCCTGGAAAATCTTTTTCCATTCTTTCACTTTTAGTCTATGTCTATCTTTAAAGCTAAAGTGATTCTTTTTCAGGCAGCTAGTAGTTGCCTCTTATTTCTAGGTCCACTCAACCACTGTGTCTTCTGTTTCAATAAGTTCACCATTTACTGTCAAAGTAATTACTGATAGGTAAGGATCTACTATTATTGTTTTGGTAAATTGTTTTCTGGGGTTTTGGCTATTTCCTTTTACCCCATCTGCTCTCTTCCTTTGTGATTTGATGATTTTATAGTGGTATGCTTTCATTCTTTTCTCTTTCTGTCTCTCTCTCTCTCTCTTTTTTTTTTTTTTTTTTTTTTAACTATCATAGAAACCACTGGCATCTTCGGGGCATCCGTGTATGGGATGAGCCTCTTTTGCTGCTTTCAATATTCTCTACATGTTTTTCACTTTAATATTTGATTGCACGTGTCTCTGTGATGCTCTGTTCTTGTTTAATGCCTTTGGGGTTTCTTTTGGATCCATGGACCTGGATGTTCATTTCCCTCCTTGGATTTGGGAGGTTGCTGTCATTATTTGTTTAAATTATCTTTCTGCCCCTTTCACTTTCTCTTACCCTTCTGGAATGGCCATCATGCATATACTGACTTGTCTGATGGTGTCCCTTAAGTCCGTAGGCTTTATTTACTTTTTTCACTCTTCATTTTTTCTTTTTTGTTCCTCTGACCATAGTTTCAATTACCCTGTCTTTACATTCACTGATTCTTCCTTCTGCTTGATTGAATCTACTCTTGAAGCTCTCTATGGAAATTTTCAGTTCAATCATTTTGTTTTTTAGCTCTAGAGTTTCCTTTTGGTTCTTTTTTATGGTTTCCATCTATTTATTGAACTTCTCCTTTTGTTCACATACTTCCTGATTTCATTTGGTTATCTATCTATGTTCTCTTGTATCTCATTTTAAGATTATAATTTTAATTATTTTCCATAGAGCCACATTTCTTTGGTGTTCATTACTGGGGCTTTAATTTGTGCCACTAGTAGTGTTGTGCTTCCCTGATTAGCCGTAGCCTTTGTGGCATTGTGTTAGTACCTGCACATCTGAAGAGTAGCATCCCATCTAGTCTTCACAGATTGGCATCAGCAGAGAAACAAAAGCTTGCCCAGAGATTCTGAGTGGCAAGGTTGGTGGGATTTGTAAGTTGACTTGCTGCTGGATTCCCAAATGAGGAGGCCTGGTGCCCAGGTGCAGGGCTGTGGCCCTGGATCCTGGCCCACAGGGCCTGGCCTGATGCTGACATGTTCCTTGAGCCTGAGTCCTCATGTCCTGCTTTGTCACCTAGCGGGGGGAGACTTCTGGGTCCACAGAGGCAAACCTGATGTCTCAGGCCATATGGATGGGCCTAGGATCTGCAATGAGTGGCCTCAGCCTGAGCCTGTGAAGCCAGGGTGGGGCCTAGAGTTGCAGGGGCCAGTCTGGCACTAAGGTCCTCCAAGGCGGGCCTGGTGCTGGCTCTATGCAGTCAGGGGCTTCCGTCATCCTGCCGTTCCAGGCAAGGGGTTGTCTATACTGTGCTGGGGGTTGGGGGGATGTGAAACCACCACTTCTGCTCTCTTCAAGGGAAACTGGTTTTTTGCTCCACCAGGCCCACTAGTCTCTCACCTGGATTCTCAGCCTTTCTGAAGGTGTTTTCCTGTGTGGATAGGTGTTCATATTAGCGTTCCTATGAGCACCAGAGCCCCTGTCCCACCATCTTGCTGACACCACTTTTTCCACAGATCTGTTTTTAAACCCTGCAGTTTTAGAATTCATTGAAATTTGTTGTATAACCTGTATATGTAAAAATCCACTTTATAAAATTACTACATTATCCTTAATGAAGTTCTAACAAAATCTTACTGTTTTGAGAAAATTTATATTTGTGGTTTCAACAATAACCAGAAATACTGGCCCTGAGTTATAGCCACCTGTTACAAAAATGTGACATTTACTCCATGACAGCAGGAAAGAAGAATGGAAACAGAATTGCTATTTTCAGAATTTTTCTTATTTCTTTTCTCATTCTTTATATTTTAGTGTGTAATTTTAAAGCATTTAGAAGAATGTCAAATATCAATAGGTAAATTTACATCAGAAACATACCATTTATGAGAATATATATGTCTGAAAATGCATGGAGCAGCAATCAGGTAAAATAATAACAGATCTTTTAAAAATAACATCAAACTTATTGAACTAAAAATTATTCTTAAGAACTAAATAAGCAGATTAAAGATGATAAGTAAAGTTCACAATCTTTATTTCTCCAACAGATTTCTTCACATTTGGTTTTTAAAAGAAAAAAAAAAGAATTACAGAAGTTCTTTATTTTATTCATGCCAAAAACAGACTTATTTTCATGATAACAGTGAAATTGTATTAATATTATTTTCTACCACTATATAAGTACATTTCAAAATGGATTTTAAAATAATAATAATTTTAAAACCCAAGCTTTCATTTTATTTTTAGTTGTCTAAACTTAGCCTGAGCCCTCTGACTGGTTTTCATAAGCTTAAAAACAAGAGTCAGCCTCTTTAGAAAAAGAATTTTTTCCTCAGGGAGTTTATGCCTCCAAAGATTGGTAACCAACATACCCGCTTCTTGTGCATTGCACTTAAGCCCTGAGCATAGCCTAGTTTGAGGATTTAGAGAAACACATGAATTGAATGCTGGAAACTAGTACTCAGTACTATTATGAAACCAATATATAATCATCTGCACTTTCATATGAAAGATAAAACACAACTATAGCCCAGGATGAAGGAGGGAAGGTGGAGGGAAGAGGAGGGGGCAGGTTGGGTAGAGGGAGGGTAATCCGTGGGACCTCACCTATGGTGCATATTGCAAGGGTACATGTCAAGTCTATTAAGAGTAGAGTTTAAATGTCTTAACACAATAATTAAGTAAATGAGGTGAAGGCTATGTTAACCAGTTTGATGTCAGCATTCCAAATTGTATATAAAATCAGCACACTGTACCCCATAATGCATTAATATACACAGTTATGATTAAATTTAAAAAAAGAGAAAAAAAGAAAATAAATGCTGGAAACTGATTGTGAGTAGTTTGAACCACAATACTAAGCTCATCAGCGATCGTGTTCTCAGTGCTAAGTCAAGGTTTACCAAGTGAGGCTGTAAGATCCGCCAAACACTGAGCAGTCAATGGCACCCATGTGCAGGTGATCAGCTATAGTAAGTGCCCTGGGCACAGGGACCCTCTGCACAGAAGTGCCCAAGACTCAGCCATGGGGCTTCTTCCAGAGCCCACGGTAACAGCATCAGAGGAAGGGGCAGCCACACAGAGGACGTCCCCTCTGGGACATGCACACACAGCTCTGCATATCCGGAATTCCCACTGTCCTCAGCCCCAAGTGGAACAATAATGTATTTTTACTTTGAATAATATCCGAGGGTAAAAAGAAGAGTTAGAAATTTTAAAAAGAAATCAAAATTTTAGAATGCCAAGATTTTAAGGCACATAACAAATTGAAGAGATTCCATAAACTGACCTAAAGAATTATTTGGCATAATAAAATTTGCTTGGTTTAAGAAAACTACAAAACTTCTCACACTTAAAGAATCTCAGCCAACAGTACTAATAAATCTAACCTCATCTTTCAAAATTGTATTTTTGGACAGCAGAACTCCATAATATTGGACGAAATCCATAGTAAACTGACTTTCTAAGGCTACAGTGAGTGTGTGGTCCCTTACCATGTGAAAAACACACAGTTTGGTTTGGGGGGATTTTTTAATGAAATCAGATCTCAAAATATGTTGAACAGAGTAGATATCTGTGTTGAAATATTAATTACTGCTCAGAGAGAATGAATGCTGGGTAGGCTATTATTTCAGAAATCTCAGAAGCAGTTTATGTTAAGTAACTCAATATAAACACGGCGTCTTCAACCTTCATATGGCAACTCCTGTTTCCCAGAAGTGATGCTCTTAGAACCCGCCTGTGACATCCGTGTGCGAGACTCCCACCAAGCAAACTAGTACTGAGGAAGCCCCCCAAGACTGTAGATTGCTGCTCTCCATCAGCTTTTTGAAAAAAGAACATTTTTATTCTCTTTGCTCCAAGGCTTATAATTGAAGCCCAAACTCCGCTCAGAATCTGGATCTGTGAGTAGAAAGTTCTTACTTGGCAGCTGCATGGTGTAAATGTTCTAGGGACATTTCCTTGCACTAGTGTTCCACAATGCTTAGCAAAAGGGAATGTGACATGTTACCTGGAATTTGGGTCCCTCAGGCATGTGGTCTGGGCTAGTGTGCAGTGGATTTGCTGGACACTGGGGGGAGGAGGGAAGGCCCTGGAGGGAGGGTGTGGACGGTCACATGGGGGATGTGGTGAGTGGACATCTGACATCACCACGTCCAGAGTGAGGGTTTGCAGACGGGGTGTGTTTCAGCCTCTCCACCACAGGGGACAAGAGGTGCACAGGGTCAATCTCATCACTGTTTCAACTCCTTCATTTTCTTGGCAAGAGGTCTTTAATTTCATTTGGGTTCTTTTATTCTTCGAAGGTGATTTTCTTGTCCTGTTTTCATTGGTTTTACCCCCATGGCATGTCCTCCAAACAGTAGTATCTCTCTGACATCACCATCACCACTCCACACACTATGGAAAAAATTAGGGTCCAAGTTTCAGGTGAAGAATTTTCCTTATGTTTAATATTTTCAAACTTGTCTGTGCCTGGCCTGATCGGTGTACCTTGTCAGGACAAGTTTCCTGGAAGCACAAACCTGCTGTGGGCTTCCATCTGCACCTGGATCTGTAGTGATATGGTAGGAGGAGAGTGTGGCCATCTAACGGGCGGCATTACTTCACACGAATTTAATTTCAATCACAATACTGCTATCACATTCATTTACAATTTTGGAGCAGTCATTTAAATTCCTAGTCTGTTTAAAAAGAAATGACTGTTTATTTGCCACTTGTTTGTCAGAAAATACCAGGTGACCACTACTGATTGCTAAGTTAAAACCATAGCAAATATGCATTGCTGTTACCCAACACAGAGATTAACAAAAAACTGAGTAGGTGTTAATGAGACACCCTGGCCGGGGATGTCATGTGCTGCTGTGGAGCCTCCTGCTTGATGGCCAATGCCACCTCAACCCAGCTGCCACGTCAGACTCCTCTCTTCCCCCAGCCCCAGTGACCCACTTACCTGTCTGTAGGTTCCCTGATTTCTGTAAATGCTGCCACCACCCATCAGTGGGCCACGTCCCTCTGCCTTCGTCCTCATCGCCAAGTTTCCCCCTACATATGTCTGGGTATCATTCATTTCTGCACACTCCTCATCCAATCCACCATCACCTGCTAATGACACTTCTTCTATACCTCCTAACCATGCCCTCACATCCACTGTACCCCTCTGCCACTCCTGTCTCCCACTGGCCCCGATGGACCATCTCATAGACGGGTCTGGCTCCCTGGCAGTGGCTGGAGAGCAGCGGAGTCACAGGGTACAGCAGCCTTGAGTTCTTGCCCAAGCCACCCTCCCACCTCAGTCTCCCAAATAGCTGGGGCCTCAGGTGTGCGCCACCAGCCAGGTCTCAGTATGATATTTTTAAACATGAACGGACATCATACCTCACTTAACGACCTGTGAAGACTTCCTCATTGTTTGATAAAGGCCCAGATCCTAAGGTGGGTTCCTGTAGTGCCTAAGAACATCCCTGGAGTACAAGCATGGTCAGTCTGCTGGTCTGGGTTGCATGGAGGCCACAGCGACAGCTGACACGGGTCACGAAGCAGCAGCAATGCCACGTGCTGTTGGCTGCTGCAGCTCTGTGCTTGTCTGCTGGGACATGTGCCACAGGCACAGCCATGGGACTTCTGGGAAAAAGCTTACAGGGGGACAAGGAGGGATGACAGACAGGCCGAATCTGACAGATTCTTGTCCCAAGCAGCGGGTCGATGTCAGGGGAGCAGGAAACACAGGCCTCTGACTGGCAGAAACAAGCACAAGGAGGGGATGGAAGATTTGGTGGCTCAAGAACACAATCCCCACAATGTCTGAAGACTTTTAAACTTTTAAAGCCGGAGCTGCTCCAAGAAGGAAGAGAGATTAAGTCTACATGATGAAGTAGCTACCTGGAATTCAGATCAACTCCAGGCAGTGGTGGCCTTTGGCAGGGCACATCCTCTCTGCGCTGCTGAGGTCCCCTGCTGCGACTGTCCCCCTGACATCCCCTGAAGTGCTGTCCCCTGTCATCCCCTGCAGTGGCTATCCCCCTGAGATCCCCTGCGATCCCCTGCAGTATCTGTCCCCCTGAGATCCCCTGCAGCTGCTGTCCCCCTGCCATCCCCTGCAGCAGTTGTCCCCCTGCCGTCCCCTTCAGCAGCTGTCCCCCTGCTGTCACCTTCAGTGACTGTCCCCCTGAGGTCCCCTGCAGTGTTTGTCCTCCTGAGATGCCCTTCAGTGGCTGTCTCCCTGCTGTCCCCTGCAGCTGCTGTCCCCCTGCTCTCACCTTCAGTGGCTGTCCCCCTGAGGTCCCCTGCAGTGGTTGTCCTCCTGAGGTACCCTTCAGTGGCTGTCTCCCTGCTGTCCCCTGCAGCTGCTGTCCCTGTGCCCTCCCCTGCAGCAGCTGTCCCCCTGCTGTCCCCTTAAGCAGCTGTCCCCCTGAGGTCCCCTGCAGTGACTATCCCCCTGCCCTCCCCTGCAGCAGCTGTCCCTGAGATCCCCTATAGCAGCTGTCCCCCTGCTGTCCCCTGAAGCAGCTGTCCCCCTGAGGTCCCCTGCAGTGACTGTCCCCTTGAGGCCCTCTGCAGTGGCTGGCTCCCTGAGGTCCACTGCAGTGGCTGTCCCCCTGAGGTCCCCTGCAGTGTCTGTCCCCTTGAGGCCCCCTGAGGCTCTGCTGTCCCCTACAGTGGCTGTCCCCCTGTTGTCCCCTGCCATAGCCTGAGCTGCCTGCAGCTTCTGCTGCCCTTTTTCTGAAGGCTGTGCTCACAGCCTCCTGCACCCAGCCCTTTTCCATCCCCAAAGGCAGAGTTTCCCCATGTAAGCCCAGGTCTGCTCCTGGCTTCCACTGAAGTATTGGGATTTGGCTGGTGGTCACGACCATGGCAAGCTCTTTATCCAACACACCTTAGCGTTCCTCTAAACATGCTTGCTCTCTTTCTATAACATAGACAAGGTGAGAAGACAAGGTTTAGTCTTTAAGTTCGGATTTATTTTGGCTTAACAAACCCATCTTCTATTCATTTCTCTCTTCTCACTCCTTACTACAAGCAATTAGATCAGTGGTTCTCAACCTTCCTAATGCTGCAGCCCTTTAATACAGTTCCTATGGGTCGCAACCCCCACGTTAAGAACCACTGAGTTAGAGAAACCAAGATGTTCCTTCAACACTTAGAAATCTTCTAAACTGAACACCCAGCTTTGTCATCAACAAGTTCTACCTTCCACAGACAGCACAGCACAACCTGGCCCAGGTTGGTGCTCCGTGACCGGCATGGTGCCCTGACGTGTTCCTGGTGTCTCACTGACCCTCGTGACCTGGCCCTCACTGGCCTAGTCCTGAAATGTCCTATTCCTGCTTACTTCATGCTGCTGAAGATGAAAGAATCTTTCTTTGTGGCTCTCCATGTCCTAAGCCCTCACCAGACTGCCTTCAGTTCATCTTTAGTATGGGGCGAATTCTCTTGTTTTGATCTTGTCTTCTGTCCTCAGAGTATTTTGTATGTGCAGCATATAACATTTACATTTCCTGTAAGATGAGCACAGATCAGCTTTGACTGCTGGCGTGGCTCTGCAGTCAGCTCCGTGAGCACAGCTGCATCACTCAGTTGGTGTTCCCACTGTAAGGAGCAGTAGTGGGAAGGGGGACCAAGCCTATCAGGGGTCCTAATGGCTTTGCCAGACATTCATAAAGGTTCCTTTACTCCCAAATGGGAAACGAGTAATAAAGAAAGTGACCTATTTAATCAAAAATTATCAAACTGAACACTACCACACATGCAAACACATGCATCCAAATAGCTCAGTATAAGAACTATGTGTGCTAAAACTGACAAGTTGGCCTCTCCCTGTGTATGAACTCCTTGAGACAGTAAATTCTAATCTCACTTTGAAAGTTTAAGTAAGGCCTCTTCTGGAAGAAAGGGTCTGTTACAAAACACATCCCAGCACACTGCTGCTTGCTGTGAGCTATGACGCCATGGCACTCTACCGAGGCAACAAAGTGAGACTCTGTCTAAAAAAGAAAGAGAGAGAGATTAAAGGAAATAAAAGTCTTACCAAATATTTCTTCAACTATGGATACGTGAGTAATCCCAGACCTCCATTCTCAGAACACTTTCTGACTCTTTAGAATCTTCTTTCCCCCTCTTAGTTCTCCAACTCGCTCAGAACGAGCGTAAAGAAGATAAATGAAGGTTCAACACCACAAACCCAGGCAGTGGCACAGCAGGGCTCCCACCCAAGTCCACACAGTGCCCAAATACATGCCCTTCCCACTGTGCCACACCCTTAAATTAGACTAAAAATAACCGGTACTAATTATTAAGGAGACTAGGCAGACCTGAACAGAGGTGGTCATCCTGGCATTTTTCAGAGGTAATACTTTCAGCATCAACTATGGTTTTGAGTCTGAAATCAAGGAAATAATGACATATTAGGGTCCTGGGACAAAGATTTCTCAAACAAAAAAAGTCCTTCAAGGCCATCTTCCCAGCAAGCTGGAGCTTAAGTACAAGACTGGGTACCGCAGTCCAGCCTCAAGAATTTGTTGAATCTCCTCATCAGTATAGTGGTAAAAAAATAAATAAATAAAAACTAAAAATAAATTTTAAAAGAAAAGAATGTCTTCAATCACTATTTTGAGCAAAGTCAAAGAAGACATTTCTTAGAACGTTCCAAAGCTGAGATTCCTAAGAATAACATTTTAACACATACTTTCTATTGTCATTTTAAAATTTTCATTCCGTATTCATAAAATAGCATTAAATAAATTATTAATTTAGTATGTGAAAATAACCATTTTTTGTCCATGAGTTTCATCTTGAATTTGAAAAGTTTTTATTTTTCTGGGCTCACTAAACTAAACATGGTTTTGAAAATTACCTACTTGGCAACATGTTAAAATCTGTACTAACTAGCTCTTTGCCAGCCGAAACCCTCTGGAAACCAACATGGTACCAGGGCAGCAGCAAACACACCAATCAACAGGAAGCAGGGGTCTTTCTGGAAATCTGTAGCTTAGCAGCTCCTGCCCCTGCACACTGAGCCTGAAGGAACTGCAAGGATGAGAAAGCAGGTAGGTGCAGAAAAATGGGCAGAGCTTGGTGACAGGGAGAAAATGTGGAAGAATTTTTGGCAGGAAAAATAGTCCCCATGGCAGTGACTGTTGCTTGCCCGTTCACTGGTATCCTCTCTTTCCCCTTGCTAAACAGTTGCCTGTATTGGAGCATAGCTAAGACAGCATATTCCCCAGCCTGCCTTGGATTTGGGGATGGCTCTTCTATTAAGCTCAGATCCATGAGACATAAATGGAAGTTATGAGAGGAAATACCAGGAGAATTCTTGAAGTGGTAACAGGAAATTAGATAAAGTCCATTTGCCATCCCTCTTTCCCCCTCCCTCCTGACTGGGAGCAGATGCAATGGCTAAAACTCCAGCAGCCACTTTGTGAGCTTGAGGATGGAATCCTCATGTAAGAATGGTGGGGTGAAGAAGTTTAAAAGAGCCTGACTCCCTGACCACATCATGGAATCATCCCACAGCTCTCAACTGCCTTCCTCTGATATCTCAACCACTGAGCACCCATAGTTGCTGAAAACCAGCATGTCCTAAGTCAGCGCTGGTCAGCCGCCCCTCATTATTCCTCTATCTCTCTGCACTCCAAAGCCATTGTGGCAGAAAATTCTGTGGCTTCTACCTTTAAAAATCCTGGTTTACTGCAGCAGCCACTTAACAATTCTCTCTTTTCAGACTGTCTTCACAGTCTGAAAAACAACAAAAATACATGTCAGTGTGCACCTATCACCCATTTGACGTGCTTGGGGCTTGTCAGGTGTTGAACTTCTGGTTTTACTCAAAATGCAAACTATAGTCTTCCTCTAATTCTATGATTTGGCACTTCTCCTACCCCTCTCTTCCTCAGATACGAGCATGCCTGTGCTACCCAGACTGGAATATGCCTTCTCTCCCAGTAGAGTGGAAATGAAAACACAAGGGAGCAAACAGAAATATGAGAGACCTGGGGTGGCGGGGCTGAAGGTGGAGCCCAAGTGAGCCCCTGACCCTCATGGGCCTGGATCTGCTCATCTGTGATGTGCAAGGCTTAGGTCAGGTTAGGTCATCTCCAGTTACAGGCCCAGGGCCAACCCCATGTGACGTATGGACTTCCAAACCTGCTTCGGATTCATCAGAGTTTTCAAAATCCCAGACAGAGAATAAGACACTGCCGGAGACCCTGTTGGTGAGTCACACAGCCCCGTCTCATTTTCTCCCTGTAAACTGTGGATCCCTTTTCTATTTGTGGCTTGTCTCTGTAATTAATTAAGATTGTAATCACATTGACTGGGGCTTCAGTGAAGTTCACTATGATGTCTAATATGTGGATGGAGCTCGTCAATAGTAAGCCAGCCGCTTACTTCACAGCTGTGCTCGAAGGAGCTGTGATATGCTCCCTCATCAACTCAGTGTTCAGGCTTTGCCCCATGGCAACCTCCTATTCAATCAAGGTCATTTGACCCATGGGCACCAAGGGCATGGCTGTCCCTAGAATGATGAGCACCTCAACGTTAGAAAAATGGCTTCAAAGTAAGAAAAAACCTTCACAAAATCCAAATTAACAAATGTTTACTACTAGTCAAAAAAATTAATTTTTTAAATTAAATTGCATCTCAACTCACATATTTCCTAATTAGTTGTATTGATTGTAAAATGTCATTATATTTTCTTACTTTTCAGTGTTTATCTTCTGTGAGGTATGGTGCTGAAGGCCTTGGACATCCTCAAGGTGCTGGTCCTCCAGGCCTGTTCTGCTTATGTCTTATCTCACAGTGGGTCTCTCATGGGTGGGCAGCAGGCTCTTCTGCAGCCACTGCATGGAGACAAGTAAGGCTGCCTTAAAGTTCTGATTTTTTATTTTTTGCTTTTATTCTCATTGTTCAAGGTTAAAGCTCTGTACTGATAACTTAGAACGTTTTCAAAGTTGAGTAAACAGCATTTCAGCCTACTTGGTCCAGCCCTAAGTGCTGTACACTGCCCATACTGCCCAGTTTTCAACAGGGGAACAGGAGATAGAGGCAGTGTGAAGTAAAGACGGAAAGAAAACAGTTAACAACTCAATCACTACAGGGGTTTATCTCTGTGTTCCCTTAAAGGGAAAAAAATGAAATCACAAAATAGAATTACCAACTTAAGCAAATTAGGAATTGATTTGTCAAATCACCCTTCTATACTAATAAATTTCAAGATTCTAAGAGGGCAGAATCAACATTATATACCTTAAAATACATCTGTGGTCACTTTTGCTAATGATAAAAGGCATTCTTTTATAGCTTTTGTCCAATATAAGTCATCATTTTAGAAGGATGAAATCATTTTTCTCAGCAGAATTAAAATTACGTTTCTAATAAGGAATCACATATCTCAGTTCTTAACAAACTCTTGTCCTCAGCTCCATGTAGGACAAAGTCTGCACCAAATCTCTGGTGCCTGGCACATCAGCAGAGCTCAGTGAACCATTAAATAACTAAACCAGCAAAACAGAATGGGCTGTGAATGAACAGGCAAAGATGCCTGGGGAAGGAGACTGTAAAAAAGTTAAAGCCCCAAAAGTTAAAAAAAAAAAGAAAGAAACAGAAACAGTACTCAGCAGATCCAGTTGTCACTACTGGGGCAAGAGCCTCCATCTTTCTTAATCATTGGTTCTCTAACATTTGGCTAAATGGTATCTGCCACATGAGGTTGTCCTGAGATTCAATTAACTCCTCTCGAGTTGGCAACTAGTACAGGTGACAATACATTTAGTTTTCTCTACTCCTCCATTGCCATAACTATAATCATGTTCTCTGTAATATATCAAAAAGTTTGAGTTAGAGCAATCTAAAGTAGATGCCAAATGGCAAATTTTCTAAAGCTTTGGATATAAAATATATATCATATATATATGTATATATATATGGGGGTGCCAAAAATACATACACATTTTAAGAGATATTATCTATGCATTACTTTTTGAAGGGAGTTAAAAGTTCCAGCACTGGTCGCATGTGACACGCTGCAAATGATGTCACCTGCAGCGCACACACTCCAGAAATGGCTGACTTTACTCCCAACAAGAGCTTTTAGAATGTGTGTACATTTTTTGGCACCCCTGGTACACACACACACAGATGGTATCAAAAAAGTGTACACACATTTTAAGAAAGGAAAAGATTGTATTAAAATTATAATACTCAAGTCGTGTTTGACTTCTGCAGCTATAAGAGATAAAAGATACAAATAACAAACATTACTGGTATACACTGCACTGAGTATTAGAATTTTTTTTATTTTTTATTAAATCATAGCCATGTACATTAATACAGTCATGGGGTACAGTGTGCTGTTTTTATATACAATTTGAAATATTTTCATCAAATTGGTTATCATAGCCTTCATGTCATTTTCTTAGTTATTGTGTTAAGACATTTATGTTCTACATTTAGAAAGATTCACATGTACCCTTATAAAATGAACCATAGGCGTGATCCCACCAATCACCCTCCCTCCACCCAGCCTCTCCCCTCCCCTCTCCTCCCTCTAATTTTTTCCTTTCCTAAAACCTGACACCTTCTATGTGTATGTTTGTGTCTGGAGAAAGAAAGAAAGAGAAGACAAAATACAGGAGAGAAATATGTAAAATAACTGCCAAATGTCTAATAGCACATTTTATTGTAACATTTAAAATATATCTTTTATGTATGGTGAAATGTTGAAAATATTGAGGGGCGGAGCCAAGATGGCGAACTGCAGCCAGCTTTTTACAGAAGCTCCGGTCCAGAAGGAGGCTTAAAGGACAGAAGTTTAGCAAGTTAGCTGATGGTTTGGAGCAGAGCCAAGTGAGAAGATTGAAGAGCACACTTCAACCTTCCTGAGGCGAGCTGCGACCCCAAAAATATAACCAAAAGGTACAAAATCCACCACCAAGCAGACGGGAGTCCCCTCCCCCACAACAAGGGCTTGTAGTTTACTCCATCCAAACAAGCAAGCAGAGTTCAAACTTCTTCCCACTCTATCCCACAGGAGAGACCCCCTAAAAACTGGACCTCCTACCCCTGCTGGCGTGCCACGGCACCCTCCGATCAGGCACAAAACTGTAAAACTGTATAAAACTGTATATATTCCCCACCTGCAACATTGAACTCTGAGGAGTCCCAACCCATTCACTCCGAGGTTTGGAGGTACGGAGTCCAGATTCTGGGGCATCTCCTTGAGAGAAGTGGAGGGGAAAGGGCCTGGTGCTGTTCTGTGCTGACTGTGGCACAGGTGTAAGGAGAAGAAAGTCAGCTCAGAGGATGCCAATACAGCAACAGTGACATCCTGAACCGCAAACTGACACCACTCCAGCCCCATCTCTCTGGGCAAGCAGAGGTTCTGGACAGCAGCCACAGGCAGGGCGCACATAACTTTCTTGGGTGGAGTGCCAGCTCTCAGGGGGCTAATGTGGCTGAGGCAAAGGCCCTGGGCAGGCAGAGGCTAGAATTGACATCTGAGTGTAAACTGCTATCTGTCTGCTTCCCAGAGCTGAATGCAACTTCTGATTTACAGAGAAATTTAGCCGGACTGAAGCCTAATTTAAACATGCAAGGCCCCCTGCCGAACTCAGATTTCTGGCTGATTTTGCCAGTCATAAATGCCTGGAGCAGTGGCCTACTGAAGTGAATAGGGTCACAGACCTGGGGGATTACAAGTGACTGGGTGTAAGGTGGGGAAGGAGTTATTAACCTTCCCAGACTAACCCATTTGCTGAGTGGGTCCCTTTGCCCTCATGGAGCAGGGCGGGCCCAAAACTGCTTGCTAGAGTTGCATGCCTCACGGGCAACAGGATCCTGCTCTGGGCAGGCCCAGTACCGCTCGCTAGTGCTGCAGGCATCCCGCAGGCAGTGGCAGAGGAGTCCTCCATTCCAGGTAGACCCAAAACAGCTTGCTAGAGACACGCACACCCCACAGGGGCCAGGGGAGGAGTTCCCCGCTCCAGGCTCCCAAGCTGGGTGGGCCTAGAACTGCTTGCTAGAGCCACGCTCACCCTGCAGGTGGAGGTAGAGGGGTCTACCACTCTTGGAGGGCCCAGAACTGTTTGCTAGAGCCACATACGTCCCTTGGACAGAGGTGGAGAAGTTCCCTGCTCCAGGCTCCTGTGCTGGGAGGGCACAGATCAGCTTGCTAGCGACGGAGGCGTCCAACAGGCTACGGTGAAGGAGTCCCCCGCTTCCCCCCAGCTACTCTGGTGGGGCTGAATTAGGACTGATCTGGTCGCTTGCATACCCTGCACTACCGTTGCCATTCCCCTACCCCCTGGTTGCCCCACGGTGCTGAACTAGGACTGATCTAGCCACTACAGTTCCCCTGTTCCACTGGTTGCCCCAGAGGCGCTGAACTAGGACTGATCTGGCTGCTGCCAGTTTCCTGCCCCCCGGTTGCCCGGCAGGCTGAACAAGGTCTAATCTGGCCACGCACACTCCCGTGCAGCTGCTGCTGTTCCACTGCACCCCTGCTGTCCCAGCACCCGAAAACTGGGAGAAGACAACAGACACACTCGGCCTGTCTCTCTGGGCAACCAGAAGCAGCCACCAACTGAATGGTTCTGATAAGGCCCCCAAACAAGGTAAACTCAGCATGGGGCAGAACCAGCGGAAAACCTCTGGCAACTCAAATAACCAGAGTAGATTAACTCCTCCAAGGGAAAATGGGAAGACACAATTGAAGACCCCATCCACAAGCAAATGGCTAGGATGTCAGAAATCGAGTTCAGAATGTGGATAGCAAATAAGATTAACAGACTGGAAGAAAGGAAGGAATTAGGAGCTCAAGATATTATTCAAAAGATTTCTCAAGAAATTATTCAAAAGATGTCTCAAGAACTCAATGACTTCAAAGCTAAAATGATCCAAGATTTTGAAATACTGAGCCAAGAGGTTGCAGCCCTCAAGGACCTGAAAGACACAGTGGAATCCCTCTGTAACAGAGGGCAACAGGCAGAAGAAAGGATCTCTGATTCTGAAGACAAAGCTTTTGAAGAAGCCCAGGAGTGCAAAGATCAAAAGAAATGGAGAGCAAAAACAGATCTCACTCTCAGAGAACTCTCATATAATTTGAAGAAAACTAATATTTGCATTATAGGAATCCCTGAAGGTGATGAAGCTGCTTCACAAAACACAGAGGCTCTTCTTCATGAAATTATGGGAGAGAATTTTCCAGACATGCCAAGAGATTCTGAAATTCAGATAGCAGATAGTTTCAGAACCCCAGCACGACTCAACCTGAACAAGACATCCCCCAGACACATCATAATTAACTTCACCAAAGTTAAGATGAAAGAGAAAATTCTGAAAGCAGTTAGACGTAAGAAAACCATAACCTACAAGAGGAAGAGTATTAGGATGACTGCAGATCTCTCAGCTGAAACCTTTCAGGCTAGAAGAGGATGGTCATTGACTTTTAATCTCCTAAAACAAAATAACTTTCAACCCAGGATCCTGTATCCAGCTAAACTGAGTTTCATCTATGA
>CAUYTI010110678.1:0-19158 GCA_963575145.1 Galago senegalensis
CCTGTGGTCCCAGCAACTTGGGAGGCTGAGGCAGGAGACTCGCTTGAGCCCAGGAGTTGGAGGTTGCTGTGAGCTATGCCACGGCACTCTACCCAGGGGGACAGCTTGAGGCTCTGTCTCAAAAAATAAAAAATAAATGAATGAAAGTTATGCAACAGAACAGAGTAAAGAAAAATAAACCATCGCTTTTTTGTAGGAAAATTAAACTATCAGCCTTTTTCATAACATATCGTAAAGCTGTATTTTTCTGATAAGAATGAGATTATACTGTAAATATAATTTTGGTATCTGGTTTTTCTCTCCTGTGATTACAGTGAATTTTCTGTGCCATACATTGATTTTTTTTTTTGAGATAGAGTGTCTCCCTTGTCCAGGTTAGAATGCTGTAGTGTCATCATAGCTTCCTAGAATTTGTCTCTTTGATTAGTGAACAAGGATTTTTTTGCACTAATCATGCATTAGTCCATTTTGTCTAGTATTACTGTTGCTACACTAGCTTTCTTAAAGTTAGAATTTGCCTACCACATCTTGTTCTTCATACTCCCAGCCTTTCAGGTTGCCATGGTTTATTTTTACTCCTTGGAAACAATACATTGCTCAGTTTTAGTGTTAATGTGAGCAACTCTTTCTTTTCATAAGTAAGTTTGATCTCTTTCATTTGTTGAGGTTTCTGTTAGATTTGAACCTGCTCCCACCATATTCTTTTGCATTTTTACATTTCCTGTGTCTTTCTTTGTTCCATTGGGCTGATAAAGCTTTTCGTTTGTGTTTTGTTTTAATCTTTTTTTCTGGTTTTGAAGTTATACATTCCATTTACATTCTTTAGTGGCTATCTTTACATTTTTAACACACAAACTGGATTTTTGTTTAAAAATCTGAAGTCAATTAGAATCTCTGCTCCATCCAGACAACTTAAGGATCTCAGAGCACCTTAATTGTATCACAGTGTTCCATGTTATTATTGTCTGTAGTCTAGTATTTTAATTCTATCTGATTTCAAAACCCTGCAATGATGATACATTTTTAACTTTGCAACACAGTGCTTACTTAGATTGACTATTGTGCTGATTGGGCCCTTGTCATGGGGACTCCCCTGTGCTCACTTTCCTTCTTTCTGAACTGTGTCCTTTAGTAGTTCTGTCTACAAGGCCTCTCTCTGGGAAACTATCCCAGCCTTTGCCTCAAAATACCTCCCCTCTCCCCAGTACTTTTGAACAATGGTATAGCTGGGTGCCTGGGCTGGGAAAAAAGGCCAATTCCATTGTATTTCCTTACATGGAGCATTATCTGTTTAAGGAAAAGTATGAAAGTATCCGTTTGAAAGGTAAAAATGGCCTTTCATTTTAATTTGCTTTAATTTTTCATAATCAGCTTGATAGTCGTTTTTTTCAGGGTGTTGGCCATTCGAATTTCTTGTCTGTCCTTGACCTGTTGTTGAGGTGTTAGCCTTCTAGTCCCCACCACCCTGTATTGATTTAAAGCTATGAGTCATTTGTTGAATTTGTTGTAAATGTTTTTTCCCAGTTGTACTGTATGTCTAATATCTTAAGAGAAATGGGTCTGGGACTTGCCAGGAGAAGAGAGTCCTTTAGGGAGACACGTCATGCTGTGTCCCTGGTGACCACTCTCTGGCTGGGCCATCTCCACAGAATCCAGTCTCCTGCTGTTACAGGAGAATCCCTGCTTAGTAGAGCTGCTGTCTCATGTGCTGAAACTCCCAGATGTGAGTCCTGGGGTCCTCGCCTTCTCACTCCGCCTTGCAGGGATATTTGCAGCACAGGAAAACTGCTTCCAGTATCTTCAGGTGAGCTGGGTTCTCCCTGTGAGTGTCCCACTAAGAGGTGGGTGGCTTTCTCCTTCAGATCCTTAAAGCATTTCCAGCTGCCATGATCCCCAACTCCCCGAGACTCCCATTACCCCTGTATTTGACTAGCACTGAAAATTTTTTACTCCCACATATAACCCCTTTGAAATACTCATCAGGAATGATGTTGGGGCCAAGGAGTGAATTGTTTTGGAATAATTCAGAACTGAGATTGTTAGCTCTGACCTGTTGTAGAGCTGTTGTAGGATTTGGCACAAGTTTCTGATCCTCAGTTTCTTCCTGTCACAGAGATAAGAATTGTACCTGTCTCATGGGGCTGTTGTGAGCCTTAAATGAGACTGCAGATCTGTGCTTAGGGTCACTCATCTTTGTGAAGTTATGAGTGACGCGTGAGAATTTCTACATAGCAACAAGGCATGAGAGCTTAGGAAACTTCCCAGAACTGTGTGTCTCACAACCTTGAGCACCCCCAGATGGGCACAGCTGGGTTTGTTAGGTAATGCCAATGTGAGCATGTGTGGCCCCTGCCAGTCTATAATGATGGTTTCTCTCATCACCTCACAGACCTTTGCTACCTCCTCTGGTCCCTGTGCTATGTTGGAGTCACTTGGAAAGGACAGTGGTGAGGAGGGACATTGGTTGCCATCTATGAGTGCCCCCCAGTTCAGCAACTGCTGACTGCCCTGGAGCCCCACCAAGGACCATCTTGCTGTGGGACAGACCTTATGAGATGTCCTGGAGCCCCTCTATATGATGCAGTGTGTCCCAGGGCATGGCTTGGAGCTTCCTGTCCTCGCCTATAATCATGTATCCGCATGGGGCTTGGCAGTTTATAAAGTACTTTAGAGTTTGTAACATCACTTTCGTGTTAGCTTAGGAGGCCAGGCCAAGAAGCAGATCAGAGGTCTTCATGTCCATTTTCTAGATAAGGAAACAAAGACTCAATATGAGAATTCCACAGAACTAGTGGAGCTCATACTCAATCCTAAATAGTCCAGTTACTCTTGCAGTCTGTTATATCACCTGTCCTGAAAATGAATTTTCAATCACAAGTAAATGGCTTTTCCCAGCCTCAGCCATTCCCTGGAATATGGGGTATTAATCTGCCTCCTCATTCTCTCCTTTCCAATGCAGGCTGTGGCTTTAAGGCCTGAATGGCCATCACCTATCTCCATTATCTGAGAGGTGGTCCCCTGTATCCAGGGACAAGGGACACAGAACACTGCAGGACCAGCCTGCTCTCCTTTCTCCCAGGCCTGTGGCCCTGGACTATTCTCCTGCTCCCTTTCCACCCACCCCCTGCATAGACATCTAGGGGTATGGCAGCAGCTCATAACAGGCCCACCTACAGGGGTCAGTATCTGGGCATGGGACATGCACATGGTCACTGGAAATGGGCCAGACTTTTATACCCCCCATTGGCCGTGAGTTTGCCCTGGCTATAAGCAACTTTGAGAAAGGGGCTCCCCTGTTAGCGCTGCCTAGCAGCACCCCTTCAGCTGGGGATGGGCACACAGGTGATTGTGTAGTGGTGAGCTGGGCACTAGGCTTGAGTTAAATTTAGAGAAAAATAGTAAGAGGGGAAGAGTGGGCAGCCCCTGTGTTGCTGTAAGGAGTTAGAAGTAACAGCTTCATCTCCAAGGGCTCTTCTACTGGCACCTACAATTGAGTGAAGGGTTTCCTGTCCTTTTAGGGTAGGCAGCAGCTGAAAAGAAGCCTGACACCTGGCCTGGGCCAACCCTAAGCACTATTTCCAGGGTTGAGACTTCAGGCTCAGGAACTCACTATACCAGGGTAGGTTTCCAGCCAGGAGAAGTCAGAACTGGAGTTATTACCACCCTGTTGAAATCTAGGGTGAAGTGGGAATCTCATATACATGGATTTATTGTGCCAAGGAAGGTCTGTGGCAGGTGGGGGTTCTATGGGGACATGGTCAGCTTCACAGAGGAATGGGTACAGGGGTGGCAGGTGCTGGGGTATAGGGTTGACTCACGGGTATGCTAAGTCTAAAACGTTGGTGTGTAGGTGCCTGGGTGAGGAAGGCGAATGCCCTGACCATGAACACAAGTTCCAGGGTTCAGGAGAACTCTTGGGGTTCTTAGCCCCAAAGGTCATAGTCGGTCCATGAAGGTGCAGCTGGTAGTACCATTTGGGGAGTCAGTGTTTCTCAGGTGTTCAGTAATGAAAGTAATGGAATCAGTTCTTCTTTTTCCCGAAGGCCCCCTGCCCCTGAAGGCAGAGCAAGCTATTCAGTGGCTCCTACACTGTGGGGCTCTCATTTCTGTATCAGCAGCTGGTATGAACATGTCCCCGCAAAGTGCCCTGACCAGCCCTGAGAAATAGCCTACCTATGATCCACCCAGGTTCCCACCTCCTTCCTTGCTTCCCAGCAGGGGGAGTTGCTTACCGGGTTCTTTGGGGTGGCAAGACCCCTAGGCCAAGCAGCCTGGGCCATCCCCACCATTCGCAGTGGCTGGATACAGGGTCTGCACTCTCTGGCACAGCACCCCAGTGCCCTGTGCTTCCTGGCTGACCATGGTGAGTGCACCTACCCCACCCTGCCTGATATGCGGGTCCCCTACTGTCCCTGCACCATTAGAACCTGGTCTTCTCATCCACAAGTGTCCCAGGGCTGTCATGAACAGGTGTCATGGTGAACATGTGGTGACAGCAGACACCAGGGGTATTGGCATTCTGTGGCTCAGAGGTCAGGCCTGAGGAGCTGGGGTGGCCTGTCAGTCAATTACAAATAAGCTGTCAGAGTCAGTCCTTGAGACTGACTGGGGAGAATCACAAGCTTCCTGGGCTTAAGGCCTGGTGAGAGGAGGTGGTCATTTTCCGGGAACTTTACTCCATTTTGGAGAGGGGTATCTGGGGGTCATGCTGGTGCCCTGTTCAGGCTCTTTGCAAAAGGCTGTGGCATTCCACCATTCTACTTCACTGACCACCTTCTGCTCTCTTCCCCTGTCCCCTGCCCAGATGCTGTCGACATCATCTTCTCCCTTCAGGGAGACACCAGCCTGTTTGTGGCCTCGGCCGCTGGTCAGCTCCTGGTGCATGTCCTGGCTCTGTTGATGGAAGGCAGGGCTGACGGACACCCCTGCCCTCAGGGAGATGACTGGCCCACCTGTGCCCAGAAGATTGTACATCACATCGAAGAGTCCTTGTGCTCCACAGACCCCTCGAAAGTCACTCAGGCCCTCAATGTCCTGACCACCACCTTCGGGCGCTGCCAGAGCCCCTGGACAAAAATCCTCTGGGAGCAGCTGAGTCCCCTCGTGGCCTCTCTACTGGAGAAAGATCCTATCTCAGCCCCACATTCCCTCGTGGACCTGCTCCTCTGTGTGGCCCGGTCAGTCCCCAGGGCGCAGCTGGTGGAGCCTGGGGTAGGACCCATGTTTTCTTCAGGATAACCCAGATCAGTGTCACACTTGGGTGGGCAACTAGGGACAGAGATCCCTCTCCTCTAAAGAATACTGCCTGAGTAAGGGGACACCTAGGGAAGGCCTTTGTCTTGGGCTGGGTATTAACTGGTCCTTGAATGGACTTTGGGAGGCAGGGGAATGATTTTCTCTCTTTGGGGTCCTTTGCAGTTCTCCTGTGCTTGGCTCTTTGGACCTCAGGCTGTGGGAGACAGCAGCAAGGGCTCTGAGCTGCCTGGGCCCTACCCAAGCAGGGCCTCTGGCATTGGGGGTCCTGAAACTCCAGCACTGGTATGAGTTGGGGTGTGTTCCATGCTGAGGGGGTGCTAGGGACAGAGGAAAGCAGAGAGGTCAAGGGCATGGCCCTTATGGCTGGGGAACTTTAGGGAAGCTCTCAACACCAGCAGCCAGGGGCAGCCACATGGGGCATGACCAGACAGTGATGTAGGCTGTTGGCTTCTACACCTCTTTAGTGACAGAATAATTGTCTCAAAGGAAAGCTCCACAGGATCCCCAGAGATGAAAATACACTGGTGGAACTGTGGCCCCTTCAAGCCCAAGAACTCTGTGGCTTTCTGACCCTCCCCAGTGGCCTCAGTGGGTGGCCTGTGGAGCTCTGTAGCATGCCCACCATAGGGCAGGTCTGAGGAGCCATGGTACCATAGAGCCTGGGTCAGGCAGGATGGCCTGCCAGGGTCCCAAATGTGCTCTCCACCTAAAGGGGCGGGGAGTGTAATGTGTAATGTGAGCTCTGTGCTGCTCCAGAGGGAGGACAAGGAGGATGATGGGTGGGGCCCTGGGGGGACTACACTGCCCTGGCATAGCCCCTGCCCCAGGCTTAAGCATGAGGGCAGGTGCTGCCTATACAATAGAAAGGAGACATCATCTTGACTGACTGGGCAGCAGCCTCTGAGGCCCCCTGAGTAGCTGTTCCTGAGCTTGATTCTACTCTCCCCACCCTCCATCCCATCAGGTCCCCTGGCCAGTGGCCTGTTGAGGAGCTGTTTCTCAGGGGGGTATCCTGATTGCTTGCTTTGGCCAGTCTGCCCCAGAATGTGCCAGGGGCATTGGAGCACAGCTCCTTGCCTTACTGTGTTTCCTCCCCAGTCCAGAGGCGCTGAGGACCCAGGCCTTTGGGGTTCTTCTCCAGCCCCTGGCCTGTGTCTTGAAGGCCACTGCTCAAGCCCCTGGGCCCCCAGGTATGCAGCTCAGAAGGGAGGGTGGGGGTTGGAACCTGTATCCCTGGGCGGTCCCAGGGGTCAGGAAAAGGAAAATGGGGGCTGCCTGGCTCACTACCCTCTGCTTAGATCACACTAGGCCTTTAAAAGCGAGAGTGGCTGGGGCATGGGCCATTTCCCCCAGTGAGCCACTGCTCTGCTGTGGGATGGTGACCATGTGGCAGTGACCCCTAGCAAGGCTGAGGTGCCCACTCTAAAGGAGCTATTCCTGGCATGGCCTGCAGGCTTGTTGGATGGGACCTCAGATGACTCTGTGATGGTGGACACTCTCCTGTCCTCCAAGTCATCCTGTGCTGGTCTCTTGTGCCGGACCCTGGCTTACCTGGAAGAGCTGCAGCCACTGGTAGGTGTGGCCCCAGCTAACCCATGTCTAGGCTGGCGGGACTGTGGACTCTGCTGACCTTCCCTCCTTCCTCAGCCCCAGCGCCCCTCGCCCTGGCCCCAGGCGCCCTTGCTCAGGGCTGCAGTGACAATACTGCGGCTCTGTGATGGCTCAGCAGCCCCCACCTCCAGTATGGGGGGCCGCCTTTGTGGAACCCTGGCAGGATGTGTCCGGGTCCAGCGGGCAGCCCTCGACTTCCTGGGAACATTGTCTGAAGGGATGGGTAAGTGTTTATCCAACTTTGGTGCTGGGGGAGCCCAAGCCCCAACTTGTCTATGCTCAAAGGCATCGGGATCTGTGGCTCCTCCATGTTTCTCCTCTGGGGTGGGCAAGTAGGGGGTTCCAGCTGGCTAATGGGCTTTATCCCACTTTCCTGGGCTGGGGTTTCTGGGGCCAGGGTTGGGGTGGTCTGTCCATTTGCATCTTTCTCAGGCTCCCAAGAGCAGGTGACACAGGTGTTTGCCATCCTACTGGAGACCCTGGGGAGCCCCGACTCCAGCCCCATGGTATGGGGACAGGGTGCATGGAGGGAAGAGGCAGTGGGTTCCCCAGACCCCCATGTGAACATCTAGTCACTATTCACAATGAGCTTCAGGGCCAGTCTGTTGCGCTCGGGTTGGGGCCTGGTGTCAGTACAGAAGAGCGCGAGGGTAGAGCCTGAAGGTCGAGCCTGGCCATGTGAGGGGGAAGCAGTCCATTCTCCCTGCAGGGAATTCTTGATGGGAGAAGTGGCTTGGAGCCAGGGAGGGCCCTGTGCTTGGAGTCTGAGTTCTTATAAGCGTTGCTTGTGAATGGCCTGTCTGTGGCCATATGATTGAGTATAGACCTAATGTGCATGCAGACAGCACAGGGATTTGGAGGAAGGACCTAGAGGGGTTTTAAGGACAAAGGTGCCATGGACAGACTGTCGAGTCTTAAGGTAGAAATCCTACTACCCCAGTGGTGGGGCCTCCTGGCAAGGGCCTATGCTTCTGTCTCCCACATAGTCCTGGTGTTTCCTCTCCCTACACTCCTGCCTTGTCTTTGTTCCAGAGTAGGGGCAGGTGGGCGTCCCACCTCTTCTCCCCTCATAGCCCTTCCTGCTCCCCAGGTCCTAAAGAAGGCCTTCCAGGCAGCACTCAGGTGGCTGCTGAGCTCCTCCAGGACACCTGGCTGCTCTGGTCTCGGCCCACACATGGCATTGTTCTTTCCAGGTACCTGGCCACTTGCAGGAATGGAGACAGCTGGGGGCTGGGTGGGAAGGCTTGGTGGCCAAGCCTGGGAAGTCCTAAGGGCAGGGTGATTAGACTGAGACCTGAGGTCACTCTGACCCACCTCTTCCCACCCCAGAGCTATTCCCTGTGCTGCAGAAACGCTTGTGTAGTCCCTGTTGGGAAGTAAGGGACTCTGCCCTCGAGTTCCTGACCCATCTGAGCAGAAACTGGGGAGGTAAGTGCCAGGGGGAGGACAGGAACGAGGCCCCTCATCTCTTGGAGGCCTCACTCAGCCCTGGGATACCAGAGCCTTCCACTGGCCGTGGGAATCCAGACCCACCAGGCTGCCCTCAGGGAGCTCGGGGTAGAGGCTGCAGGGCTCAATCCTCAGTCACAGCTGTGTCTGTCCCCTTCAACCCTAGGACAGGCTGACTTCAAACATGTGCTCCTCACATCAGAGGTGCCTGAGCTCGCCCGGCAGCTCTTGCAAGATCCTGAGAGTTATGTCCGTGCAAGTGCAGTGACTACCATGGGGGAGCTCTCTAGCCGGGGCCTGTACACTGTCCCTGCCAACCCTGAGCACCCTGAGGACCAGGTAGGAGGCAATGGGTTCCTTGCCAGCACCCACACAAGGAAGTTGTTTGTAGTTGTGTGGCTCCGCCCATCCAGCCTCTGGACACCTGCAGCACTTAAAGGGGCCAGAGCAGTGTGTGGCCCTAGACTATGTGGCTTGGGCCAGTCAGTGCTGTGCCCATGGTCCTGTCATGGTAGTCCCACCTTCTCCAACCCCACTAACCCTCCCCACTGACTCCCTGTCTGCAGAGCCTACTCCTGGAGTTCTTGCACATCCTCTCCATGGACTCAGAGGGCTTCCCACGGAGGGCTGTCATGCAGGTTTTCATCGAATGGCTGAGGGGCAGCCATACTGATGTGGCCCAGGACACAGAGTGGTTTATGGCCACTGTGCTGCAGACGGTGAGCCGGGACCTGGACTGGGAAGTGCGGGCCCAGGGCCTAGAGCTGGCGATGGTGTTTCTGAGCCAGATGCTGGGACCTCTGGGCCCCCACTGTCCCTACACTGTGGCCCTGCCCAAGGCATCCCCGCCTGGCCTTCTCCCCAAGGTGTTGGCGGCTCTTTGCCGGGTGCGGCTCTTTGAGTTTGCCTTTCGTGCCTTGTTTGACTGTGATCGACCCGTGGCCCGGAAGTCCTGTGACCTCCTCCTCTTCCTGAAGGACAAGACTATACCTTACAGCAGCTTGTGGGAGTCAGGGAGCACCCCAGATTTGGAGTCCATGGAGGCTGCCTTGCAGAAGTGGCAGGCGGGTGAACAGGGCCAGCCCCTGGGGGACCTGGAGCCCGAGGCTGTGCTGGCCACACTGAGGTCCATAGACCTCCAGGGCCTCAGGGACACACTGGCTGAGGGCAGTGATCATGTGGAAAAGAGCCCCCAGTCCCTCCTGCGGGACATGCTGGCCATGGTGGGTGTCCTGCAGAAGAACCAGGCTGACTGCTACTGAGGCAAGACAGGGATGCTCCAAGGAAGCCACAAGTAGGAAACAAGCAAGATAAAAAAAATCCCACATGATACATTTTGATCTATTGTTAAAATAAGTGGATTATTTTCTACACAAAATAAATGGCATTAAAGTCTTTAATGCATTTGGAGTTAAATTTTATATGTGGTATAAAACAAGGGACCGATGTCATTGTTTTGCATGTGGATATCCAGTTTTTCCAACATATATTAAAAAGACTGCTGTTGGCTGGGCTTGGTAGCTTATGCATATAATCCGAGCACTCTGGAAGGCTGAGGCAGGAGGATTGCTTGAGGTCAGAAATTTGAGACCAGCCTAAGCAATAGCAAGACCCTGATAGAGTCAAATGTAGGGACCTGCCCAAATATAACTGTCCTGCCCAGGAAGAAATGAGCACATGAATGTCCCACCCAGGAAAGAGTGAATGTCCCAATCCCTACCCCTCCAACCCTTTAAATTCCCACCTATCTTAATCCACATGCTGACTTCTTTTTCGGACTCCACTCACTTGCACCCGAGTGGGAATAAAGGCCACGTTGACCACACAGAACCTGGACTCTGATTTCCTTTTGTTCATGTTTCAAAATAATCTTTCATTTTCGGTCCTTGACTTCTCAGACCCCATCTCTGCAAAATGTAGAAAAATTATCTAGGCATTGTGGAGCATGCCTGCAGTTCCAGCTATTCAGAAGGCTGAGGCAGGAGGATTGCTTGAGCATAGGAGCTTCATATTAGTTATGGTACTCTAGCTGCTTAACCAACATACCCTAAAATTAAAATATTTCCAAACAGGTGTCCGTGGGGAAAAAGACATTTAGAAAATTACAAGCTCAGATCCAACTGGGTACTTGTGGCCACCCCCACCTGCTCCTATGTGTCTTAGGCTTTGGGCAAGTCATGGACTCTCTCAGGCCCATTTCCTGTCTCTGAACTGGGACTATCAGTGCTGCCTTCTCAGAGTTTTAGGCACCCAGAAGCAGCTGTGGGCCTCACACAAGCATCTCTACCCCTAGGTTCCAGCGTGGAGCTGTCACA
The DNA here is from genome assembly GCA_963575145.1 of Galago senegalensis. Classification (NCBI taxonomy): domain Eukaryota; kingdom Metazoa; phylum Chordata; class Mammalia; order Primates; family Galagidae; genus Galago; species Galago senegalensis. The sequence goes on from CAUYTI010110678.1 coordinate 10,632, forward strand.
CAGTTAGTGTGCAGCTGACACAGACATTACCTTACCAGTTGGCCCTGGGAGACAGAACAGGTCTTTGGGCCCACTTCACAGATGTAAAAACTGAGGAAGTGGAGACTTACATTTCTGAGTTAGTAGGTCCTGCCATAGACTTGAAGTGGGAAACTGATTCTCATAAGCTCTGTCTCTGGCTTCCCGTGGCCTGGTTCTCAGCATCCCTGGGGAGCTCTCAGGGCATCCAGCATGTGCTGACTGTATGAAGTTGAGTAGCTGTTGGCCAGGGCTCAAGAAAGAGGGTATGTTAGTTAGCTAGTGCTGTGTAACAACTCCAAACAGGTGCTCCCACAATGCTTTATTATTTCTAAGGATCTACGGGCTAGCCAGGCAATACTGCTACTCTGGGCTGAACTTGGCAAGTCTTGACTGGCCTCACTTGTACATCCATGATCAGCTGGCAGATTGGCTGGGGACTGGTGGGTCTAGGATGGCCTCAGCCAGGGTGACTCAGGCTCCATAAGTTCTCTCATCTTCTAGCAGACCAGCCCAGGGTTGCTCTCATGCTCTAGTCTAGCAGGAAGGAGTCCAAAAGAGCAGGCAAAGCATGCATGGCCCATGAGGCCTAAGCTCAGATTGGCATGGTGTCACTTCTATCACATTTTATTGGCCAAAGCAAGACATAAAACAGGCTCAGATTCAAGGATGCAGAAATAGACTCCACCTCTAAATGGGTGCTGGGCAAAGTCACATGGCAAAGGGCACAATTGGGGAAGGATTAGAACCATTTTTGCAGTTGATCCAGAGATCGCACATAGATCTACTGTGCCCCATGGATCCAGCCTCCAGCCTGGGATGGGGCCTTCAGTTGGACTGTGCTAGTAGTAGTTCAGCCTCATGGCTTGATGGTGAGCGCTTTGTGAGCCCACATCTTAGACAGCTTGCAGCCCCAGCTGCCAGTACAGAGTGGCTTTCCTGGAAGGTTTGTTGAATGACTAAATGACCGAAGCCAGATCCTAAACCAGGGAGCTCAGAGGCTCCTCAGCGTGCAAGCCTAGTTTGGGGTGGGGCATCTCCACTTGTGGGAGCCCCCTGTGCCTGCCAGAAGCCTGAAGACACAAAGACCTCCTGCCTCACCCCCTCCATGAGGACCCTTTTCCCACACGCCTCAGTTCCTGTCAGAGCCAAGATGTGTCGCCATAGAAACCACTTGGCACATGCTGGCAGGCAGAGGCGGCCAACAGCAGCTTGCCTTATCTAGCTCGGTGGGGGGGGGGTCTGTTGGGGGGATGTCGCGGGCCAGCATGAGCAAACTTCCCAGCTGTGTGTGACACGAGTGTGGCGGGGAAGACCCAGGTTCATGCAGGCGGGCAAAGGGTTAGGTCAGGGTGCCTGGGTGTGCACATGCAGGCGTATGGGTGTGTGTGTGTGTGCAGATGGAAGGAGCCATGTGGAGTGTGTGTGTGCTCAGTACGATGACCACGTGGGTAGGTGCTGGGTGTGTGTGGGAAGGGGATGTGCCAACAGTGCTGTGACGTGGGTCGAGCGTTCCCCAAGAGCCAGACCTGGCAGCAGGAGCTAATGGACTGAGACAGAGGTGGCTGTTGCCCCTGCCCCTGCCCTGTGAAGAAGCTGCTGAGCAGGTACTTGTAAGTATCAGGGACATGCATGACAGGTGGGCTTCTGGGAAGATGCAGCTGGGGGCACTACAGCCGAGGGTGGAGTGGGAAAGTCCAGGCAGAGGCAAGGGACATGATCCAGGCAGAAGGCACAGCCAGGCAGGGGCCCAGAGACTGGCAAGGAAGGAATGAGGCCACAGAGGATGTTTAAGCAGTGACTGAGGTCATGGCCAGAGCGGGGGTGGTGCTGAGAGGGGTGGGGGCTTCACCTCCAGCTCAGAAGACCCAAGTGAGGATGAGGAGTATCAAAAGAGGAGGGCACCTCTGAAGAAGGGGTCTGCAGGTGGGAAGGGGGGGTGCATGGTGGGGACAGACACAGCTAAGGGGATGTAGCTGACAGCTGGGCAGGGTGAGACATGGTCTTTGAAAGGCTTATTGTTGGGGGCATGCAGATTGGGAGGGGCCTTCTGAGTCTGCTAGGGGGCAGATGGCCTGAGCCTGGGGGCAGCCAGAAGATACTGTGGAGGTTGACTAGATGCTCCTTAGTGATGGTGGGTGCCTGGGGGAGGGGCCTGGAGGATACTATTTTCTGGGGTGGGGACCCCTAAGGGAGAATGTTGGGTTCACCAGGAAGCCCATTCTGGAGCTTCCAGAGCAGGTCCTCTGCACTCTAGGGTGCTGCCTGAACCCCTGCAGGCTCCCTCTGCCCTCCCAGGCTGGGTGAGTGAGAGATAGCCCAGCCCCTACAGGACTTTCCTGGGCACTTGTGGGAACCCAGGGCCTCTGGAATGAGCCTGGCACATCCTCGGCACCATGGCTGGTTCTTAACTGCATGCCATCTCTGAGTCTGGGTGGCTGTGGGTGCCCAGGAGGACGGGCCTTTCTTGTTTCTATACCCCACAGCTCTGGTGTGTGACACTCAGAGGTGCATCCAAGACCCCTCCCCCAGGTTGCCCTCCACCTCTGAGGTTGTGCTGCCTGGATGAAACTGCTAGACTGTGGATCTGAGGCCTCATGCTGGCTGCAAAGTGGGGACTACCCAGGTGTGACCAGGAGTCTGCTCCCAAGTACATGTTCCCAATGGACTCTTGGTCTTCCCAGGCCTCCCTTGCTGGCTGAGCAGGGGAGTAGGATGAAATCAGGGCAATGGGTCTTTCCTGGGAAAGCATATTCCAGATCCCTGGCATGGCCTCAGTGGACACTCTGTGGCCCAACCACCAAACCCAAGAGACCCTATATGCAACAAAGATGAGCTGATTGATGTGAGCCAGGCAGGGTTGCCATTGGTCAGAACCCTTCAAGGGCACTGAGCACCAACTGTTTGCATTCCTGTCTGCAGACACCCTCCTTGTGACCAATCTTTCAGGGGCTGGAGGTGTCACCAATGGGCAGGAGATTGCTCAGGCCTCATGTTGTCCCAGCCTGGTCTGGCTGTGTATGCCCTATTGCAGGCACAGAGGACAGTGATTGTCCCTGTGATCATCATTGTTTGGGTTTAAATGCAGAGGCCACGGGAACATTATACACACCCCAGAGTCCAGATGAGCCCTGACAGGGACAGACACTGCATGGCGTGGGGTCCCTGTTCAGGAGAACCATTTGCTCCAGCAAAGTGCCATGTGCCTGGCAGGTTATCTTCTTCTGTTTAAGAAGCAACACGCAGGGACTCTCCCTGGTACTCTGACCTCACAAAACCACAAGAGGGTGGGAGAGCAGTGTATAGGAGGGAGATGCTGACAGAGAGGGGAACAGACAGACAGAAATACTAACTCAGAAGGGGAGATAGCAGACACAGTCAGAGAGATAAACAAAGAGAGATGGACAGACTGCCTCTCCGGGGTGCCTATCAGCCTTGGCTGAGCCTGTGGGGACCCCAGACAATGGGAGGAGCCTTCACTGAATGCACATTGGTGGGTATATCTTTGTACTGACACTCCCCCTGCCAGCTACCCTGGCTTTTCTGTGGAGGGAACAGGGCTTTCAGAGCTGGACCCAGAGTGAATACTAATCCTGCCACTCAAAGAGCAGCTGAGCAGCGAGGCTGGGCCTGGGCCAGGGACACTGAGCCTGTCCAGGCGTTCCACCTGCTCTGCTTTCTCACTATAGGCTGCTGCTCCTTGAGCTCAGGGCCTTCTGTTCTCCCCTCAGGCCTGAGCAAGCCCTCAGCTGCCCCAGAACAGGGGTGGGGGGCTGGAGCTGCAGGAGTTGGGGCCCTGGTGACCAGTATGGACTGACATTGGGTGGGCCCTCAGCACATGGCCCTTGAGAAATGGCTGCCTGGGAAGTATCTGGCAGATGGCAGGGTCCTTAGTGTTAGCTACATTTGGCCTTTCTACACTGGTGAGGATGCAACTCCAGGGCCAGCTGCTCCAACTGCTGAGACAGGCAGGCCTAGGGAAACTGAGGCCAAAGCAGACCTTAAGACTGGCAGGTGGCTGGTGGCCTGCTCTGTACCCCTGCTGGGGATAGGCCTCAACCCCACCGCTTCCTGCCTGAATGTTGCTTGCTATACCTCACCTCCCTGCCCACTGTTCAGGTGGCCTCAGTGCCAGGCTGTGGAGGTCCTACTTAGGCCACCTGTGATGCCTGTGCCTTTGCCCCAAGCCCCATGATTCCCCTGTGATGTAGCCTCTCCTCCCCTCTGGCGTCTCCCTCTCTGTACCTGTCCTTCCAGACTCACCAGCAGCTTCCTTCTGCCCAGAGGCTCTGCATGTTCTGATTGCTGGGCCATGCTTACTTTGTTTCCTCAGCCTGGCCTGGCCCCCATCCCTGCCCCTTGATCCAATTTACCTGGCTGTGTTCCTGGTTGTGAGATAGGCCTTGACCCTTTCCCAGATATAGTTCTGTCTGGCTATATCTTTACCTGTAGCCCTTGAGGGTAGGATCCAGCTGCAGAGAGCCAAGGCCTGTCCTGCAGCCCAGTCCCCAGCATACTGAGTGACCAGCTCCCATAGCTGAGGACCTATTACATGCCAAGAACATTTGTATAGGCTTTTCTAAGCCTTGAAATAATCTGTATGAAGCATTTTCCTGTCTGTAACTTGTAAGAGTTTCCTGCAACAGCTGAAACAAATGACCACACATTGGGTGGCTTAAAACAACACAAATTGGCCAGACATGGTGTCTCACACCTGCAATCCTAGCACTCTGGGAGGCTGAGACTGGATGATCGCTTGAGCTCAGGAGTTCAGACCTGCCTGAGCAAGAAGGAGATCCTGTTTCTACTAAAAGTAGAAAAATCAGCCAGGCATGGTACAAGGTGCCTGTAGTCCTTGCTAAAGTGGGAGAATCACTTGAGCCTAGGAGTATGAGGTTGCAGTGAGCTATGATGATGCCACTACACTCTAGTTAGGGTGACAGAGTGTCTCAAAAAACCCCCCACAAATTTATTGTCAAAAGTCTGAAATCAAGGCGTGGGTAGGGCCATAATCCCTCCAAAGCTCTAAGGAAGGGTCCTTCCTCCCCCTGCTTTTGGTGGCCCCAGACATTCCCTTTACCCCAATCTCTCCATCTCTGCCTCTGTCTTCATGTGGCCTCTCCCTGTGTCTCTGTGTCCACTTTTATAAAGACATTTTCACTGGATTTAGGGCTCCCCATAATCTAAGTATTCATATGTTGTGATCCTTTAATTATATCTGCAAAGACCCTTATTCCAAATAAGCTCCCACTTTGAGGATGTGAGCAAGCCTATCTTTTGGGGGCCACCATTCAACCCACTATGGGGAAACTGAGGCCCATCAAGGTGAAACAGCCTCCCTAGGCCATCACTCTCTTTAAGTTCAGGTGAGCCTAGGTCGGAAGATGGTGATGAGGATGAAGGTGGGGGTGGGATTCTTTGTCCTCTGGCTGAGAGGACAGAATCCACATGTTACCATTCATTTCTAGAATAGACTCAGACAATATGGATTTAATCAGGGTGGTCTGGAGCCAGTGCATCCCATGAACAGGGTTGGTAGGGCTAATGGGATACTGGCTGCCTGAAGCCTCAGCTGCCCACAGCTGCCCTGGCATGGGCATGACAGTGCTCACCTTGGGTCACCTGGGAGGTGACTTGCTCACCGAGATTTCCAATTTCATGTGCTGACTGGGCAGTCAGAGGGGATGTCACCCAAGCTTGGCATAAAAGTTCTATTTGACTGCTCTAGTACCAGCAGCTGTAGTGGGATGTGGGGGAGGGGGATATTTCACAGCCTCTCTGTAATAAGCAGCTTTCAGACAGAGCGGGCATCTTCTCTCAGCTTCCAAGTCTTCTGTCCCTCATAGAAGTAAACTGGAAAATCCTTGCAGCTACATGTGTCTAAAATGTGGTGTTTTGAGCCAGAATCTATTTATAGGCATTTCAGATACCTGTGCAGAGATTACTAGAAGCAAGATTGTTTAACCTGGTCATATGTGTGATAGAGACCAGGAGACAGGAAGATGTCCCATACCAGGTGACTGATCCCTAAAACAAAACCCAGTTTGGATCACCACAGTGGGGGTGATGATTTCTGGCTACTAATGGGTGTAAAGTGACAGAGCCACCTGTGGGATGAAATATGTGGTATAAATCCCTTTTGACATGTACTTAAATGTGGAGGAAAAAATATCAGAAGGATGTTTGATAAGAAGTTAAGAGAGGTTACCTCTTGACAGTTGGATTATGTGGTTTTCCTTTTGCTTTTATTTTTCATAATTTTCCAAATTTTCTGAAATGGACACCTATCGTTATGTCATCATTTCTTGAGGCTTAAGGAAAATTCCTTTGCAATGTTGGGGGATGATAGTGATGAATCCCTCGGCCATCTGTGGGGTGCTGCAGAGGGCAGAGGCATTCCTGTAGGGTGAGGCAGAGGGGTGGGCAGCTGGCTGAGCCCAGAGAGAGCCATCATCAGAAAAGTTCTCAGAGAGAGAAAGGTCAGCCCAAGGAAGAGGCCTTTGGGCTCTGACTGGAGGACACAACAGGCCTTCACAGCAGGGGCTGGGCACCAGCTGCCCCCTTCTAGGGTAGTTCTTTCTCCTTTGGGGGTGGCTGGCAGGGGGCCAGGGCCACACTTTCAGCTGGCTTGGCAGAGTGGGGTTGCCTATCCTCATGGCTGCTGACCTTCCCAGAGTACCTGGAGCTGCTGTCTGCCCAGTGCTCTGGTGACTACTCCTCATCCCACTCTGTGAGGACCACAGGGATCACTTGACAGGGGAGAGAACTGCACAAAGATGAGAAATGACATTTCTAGGTCTGGAAGCCCCTAAGCAGCAGATCCAGAATCCAGGTGCTTCTGGGAATTCAAGGCGGGTGGATTGCTTGAGCTCAGGAGTTCAAGACCAGCCTGAGCTAGAGCAAGACCCCATCTCTAAAACTAGCTGGGTGTTGTGGTGGGAGCCTATAGTCCCACTGCTCAAGAGCCTGAGGCAAGAGAATTGCTTGAGCCCAAGAGAGTTTGAGGTTGCTGTGAGCTATGACACCACAGCACTCTACTGAGGGTGACAAAGTGAAACTCTGTCTCAAAAGAAAAAAAAACAACCAAAAGCAGATGCTTGACTACTGGCTTTGAGCTTGGCTGGTCTCTGACCCTGTGGCCCAGGGTGCTTCTGGTACCCACATGGGCTTCATGGGAAGTCCCTTCAAAAGCTTCCCAGATAGGGCCCAGCCTCAGTCAAGGCCCTAGGCAGGAGCGGTGGTACTCAACCCAACTCTACCTGCCTGGTCTCAGGGCTCTGCCTCCTGTTTCTCCATGCCCCCTGGAGGAGGCATCTACCTACATACCAGCAGGATAGGAGACAGCACCCTAACTACTGGGAGAGAGAGCCTGATGGTTGGTTCTGGCCACATCAGGGCCACAATGACACAGGAAGCTCTCAGGGCTGGCCCTTCTGAGCATCTGCTTACCCACTTTTCCCCAGCTCCTGGGATTTGGGCCCACAGAAGGGGCAGGTGTAGGCAGAGCCAGAGAGGTGTGTGGCTATGGCCTGAGTCATTTTCAGGTAGAAACGAGAACAAGTTAGAATGGGATCACTGTGTTGCAGGAGAGAAAGAAGAGGGAACTGCCACTGCTCTGGTCCAGTGGCCTGAGAAGTGTGAGAAGTACAAAGGCTACTATGTCTCCCCTGCACCCCCTCTGTCTCATGGAGACTCTTCCACGGCCTGCTAAAGCCGCACTGTCATGACCACCATGTCCTTGAAGAGGGAAGTGAGACTCAGAAGGGTGCGTGATAATTCTTCTTGCCTGGGAAGGGTCTTGTGGCTGTGTTAGCTTCCTGGAGCTCTTGAGGGGAAGAGGACATGCGAGTGGTCCAAGGTGGGCTGATGGCCCCTATAGCTCCTGCTCCCAAGACTGGTCCCTTATAGAGGCTGCATGGACAAGGGCTGCCCTTCCTGTCTCCCAGGACACAGGCCCCACCCCCACCCCCCGAGACTGAGAACAGAAGGATGGTGTCTATGCACCACATCACTCACTCTGCAGCTGTTACTGACCTGCCCACTGTGCTGCCCCCCCCCGCCCCCCCGTCTCAGGGACACAGCCAAGCTGGGAAGCAGCACAAGCCCTAATTAGGTGGGATAGCTCTAGCTCCAGCTCTGCTATCTGGGCCTGACACTGTCACACTTTTCATGTTTTCATCCATAAAATGAGGACAAAAAGGGTGGTTCTGTCACAGCTTGTTATGAGACTGACGTGAAATAATACAGTTAAAGGACATGGAGAGTGCTCAAACACATCATTACACTCAAATGGTGAGAGTCACAGGAAAGGGATGTTTCTGGGGAGCGATGACAAAGCTGGACTGTCTCCTGCTCCCCTGCGTGCTCCTCCCCCCCCCCCCCCCCCCCCCCCCCCCCCCGGCCGCGCCGGGGGCGGGGGGGGGGCTCCCGGGGCACCTCATAGGGCCCTACACAGTTACTCTTTAGGAGCAGAGAAGGGGTAGCTGAAAAGGAAGGTGTGGGCGTGAGC